>ML779424.1:2341850-2362377 GCA_009831015.1 Picea engelmannii
AGTGCATAAAAATAGCTTGAAATGCAAAGATACCTTAGGTAACCTCATTGAATGGTCGGGAGATGTCAGTTATGTCCAAAACAAGGCTAAAAGGGTGGTACTGGTAGATAAATGGAGGTCTGTGGCATATAATGTGGGAAAAACATGATCAAAACCGGGTACCAACAGGCACCGCGATTATTTGAACTGTGATCATGACCCGCGATCACATGGGAACAGAGAGAGAGAAAGAGCTAGCTTGCGCTAGGCCTCCGTAGGTAATTCAGGGGCTTTGATTCAGCAGAAATCAACGAAAAAATTTATTGAGGTAATGGGTATGTGACAAGGCTGCTATAAATGTACATTTTTTCCCTGAGGATCAGTATGTTTCTGGTCTCTGTTTCCAAGACCCAGTGGCAACCTTCATGGAATCATACATTTCAGGGAACTTGAAAATTTCAGATTTCTTCAGCTCTCTCATGTTTACGGGTGAGTATAGTTTCTTGAATGAGTTTATTCACTATTGTTAAATTTCAAACATCAGTTGTTGAGCAGTGACAGAGATAAGGTTTCTTCAATTTTCAAGTTACTTGGATGGTTGTTATGGAAGTTAGCATTTACTTAACCAAGAGGCAGTATGGTTGGTTAGTGTAGGAGTAGGCAGCTGAATAAGCTCTTCATATGAGAATTTAGATTGTTTTAAATTATTGGTTGAATAAGTAGAGTAGGCTACAGGTTGTCCGAAGATAAGTTTCTCAGGCCAGATGAATCCATAGCCCAATGGACTTAACATAATACAAATTGTGAATGATTGTTGAGCAAGTGGCAGAATTTTCAGGATAAATGGATAGGCATAGGTCTGCTTGTTCTTGGAACCTCACTGGGAGGATTCCATCCCCGAGTAGGAGCCAGTTGTTATCTCCTAAAATAGCACCGTCATTTTTGCCAATTTTAGGTGATAGAGAGAAATCCAAAAAAATATTTCTAAATTTTTATAGGCTTGTTAGAGAGCCTATTGTTTGTAAATAAACTTGAAACAAACATCGAAATTGATTTTCTTAAGCAAAGGGGAGAGTTATAGGTTTCGGTGGTTTAGGCGAACCTATGAAGAGTTCATTAACCACCGAAAGCCTTGGCTTTCGGTGGTTAAAAGAGAAAAATAAAACTCATTTAACCACCGAAAACGTGTCAACATGGAAAGATCAGAGCCCATGTTTTCGCATGATCCAGCGCAATAATGGATGGATAACCACCAAAAATCAAGCTAATTGGTGATTTAATATGGTATGATTGTTCTTGATCGAAGTTTGATGCATTGTGGTACTTGTTAAACCCCATCTGTCCATTCACATTTAAAACCTTTCATACACAAAAATTCATTATCAATTTGATTTTGCCTAACTCTTTTATTTCACATGAATTTCATAAAACCAAGTTCCAAGAAATATCACTGTGATGATTTCCCATTTAAGTTTATCATTTGAAATCCCTTTGATTTAGGAATCAAATCCTAGTTTGTTGTTATTCCTCATCTATATCTCACAGAAGCTGAGTCATTGCGATTCTCATGCAAATTAATTCGCTATAGATCCATTTTTCGAAAGTTACAGGTTTCAATGGTTAATAGGTGTAGATTTTGCCTCTCTTGACCACCGAAAGAAAAGCTTTTCGGTGGTTAACAGGCCCAGATTTTTTCTCCCTTAACCACAGAAACCTATTACATGGCACCGAAGGAGTATTTTTGCCCAGATCGAAGTTTTTCTCAGTAGAATCTCTTGAAAACTCTTTCTAAAGATAGATATTGAATTATAGGATCCAATCTAAGATTCACTTTTGATGCAAAAGAGTTAGAAGAGGTGTTCAAGTTGATTTGGCACCTATTTTTGGGCAAATAAATCAGGGTTTTTTCTAAACTTGGAAAATTCGAATTTCATCTTCCTCAAGAGATGTCAAACAGCCTTGGAAGGCTTATCTGCACAGCACAGAGGTTCTACATGATCTGAAGACCATAGAATGAGGATTTGATTTCATTTTGAGGATCTCTTCCTCTCTTTTTGTAAAATGGTTTTGACTTTCTATCTTTAGCATATCTGATCCATTCTTCTAGGATCTTAATTTTTATTGTAAAGCTATAAAGATAAAGATATGAGAGGAACAAAGGGTTCAATCCTGGATACATTTTTTCTATTGTACTAAGACTCTTATCTTGATAATAGAATCACAGTATTCTTTTGTTGTCAATTCCATATTTGTTCATGTACTTCATTATTCTATACTTTACTTCAGTTTAGCTCAGCTTCTAAGAATTGTTATCTTATCATTAAGCTCATGAACTTGAATTAAAGGACTTCTTGCTATCTTGTATGACCCTGCACACTGTTGTATTTGGTTATCTAGACTAGTATTCTTCATACCCTGTTCCAATTACTCTGTTTGATTATTGATTTCTAAAAGCACTGTCTTATTCGAATGCATGATAATATTTCCTTTTCATTAGCCATTAAGTTATCCCATTGATCCAAACATACATAAATGATCATAGTCTTAAGTTACTAAGCATCTTTGGCTTCAACCCCAAAGAGTTTCTTGGAGAGATAACATCATCTAGTGCTATTTTTTTATGCCAACAGTATATTTGGCAGGACATGGAGATTTCACATGATCCAGATGAGTGATGAATGTAGGATTATATTCATGTTAGAGTTATTTAATTTGATCCATCTAGTCATAGCACAGGAGGAGATCCAGATGGTAGTGGATCAGTTCACGGAGATTTCAGTTGACATAGTGGTGGATGGAATTATCCACTACAAAGGCCGCACACATGTAGTTCTTGAGCCCATGCTTAGGGAGAAGAACATGAGGGTTATGTGTGATTCACATTTGGTAGGTAATTTTGGGTACTCGTGTGAGTATGAGGCACCACAGGTGACAAGGATACTTTTCAGAGAGGTATTCATATTCCATGGATTACTTGAGTACATTGTCAGTGATTGAGGTAGAATATTTTCCAGTTCATTTTGGCAGGATCCAAAAAGAGTTACGGTTACAGAGTTGATTCCTAGTTCGTGGATCCCATCAGATGTTGGCATACCAGGGACTTGGCTCATTTTGAATCCGATGGTTACTAGTATGGCACAATAGTAGATAGTCGTTATTAGGAATTGTGGACTTCCAATTTGGTGGTGGAATCCAGGGATTCATTTGGGTGATAGATTGATTCAGATGATGATGATCGACATAGATATGATAGTGAGTGGTCTACTTTATTTTTGGGATGTCAGTAGAGAGGAGGTAGAGATTTAATCTATATGGTAGGATGGGCTCAAGGCCAGCCATGTATTTGCAGACTTAGAATTCACCAAGACACCTTTGCAGGGGAGGATTTAGGATAGTGGTTCCAGTCCCTTCAGGGAGTTCAGTTTGGGGTTATAGGAGAGGAGGATGCATATTGGTCGCATCGGTTCAATGGTGATGATCAGAGTGGTGAAATTTCACCATGGTGGTACCTTCTCAGGATTAGTTTGGAACCTTGGGATTACATGGTTTGAAAGTTCATCTACTATTATAGATGTGAGTGTCAGTTTTGACTTTTTGGAGTTTTATTTTGGGAGGCTTAGGAGTGGATGCGATCCTTTGAGGAATTACAGCTTATGGATGTAGAGTGGGCACAATGGTCGAATGACTATGATCAGAGTAACCCAACATCACTGTGGAGGTTTATTTCTAAGGATATCTTGGGATCCTGGGATTTCAGTAGGAGATAGTGCAGTAGTTGACATGGAGGCAAGAGATAGTTTTTTCCTTCATGAGATTGGTTCCCTAGCAGATTCATTCCTTGATGGGTTGATCGAGTTGTTGTAGAACCGAGTGGCCTTACTTATGGGTGGTTTTCAGGAGACCTCTTATGTCAGTACATTACCGGACTGCGTTTTCCATAGAGGATGTCTCACATCTTACAGGGTGGTTTGGGATCGTGGTATCATTTTCAGTTTCAATCTAGATCAGTTGATGGAGCGTCAAGTCATGATAGCATTACTTGAGGAAAAGAAATATTTGGGAAGGGAGGATCTGTCATGTCCCCACTTTTGGGATTCCCTTGATTGGTTGTGGAAATGACCTATCTGGCTTGTTAGAGAAGAAAAAGGGAGTCAAAGGGGGTTATTTAATGTCACTTAGTTAGGAGATGTTATGCAGTTAAAGTGACATTAGACTAACAAGTTACTTATCTACTAAAAGTGACTTTTATTTCGAAAGTGAAAGAAAAAGGGGTATAAGGGTCATATTTGATTTAGTCAAAAAGGGGATAAGGGTTACATTTGATTTGGTCAAAAAAGGGAAAGTTCTAGAAGGCATGGAGACAAGGACAAAAGGAGAGGTAGAGCCTCACTTTTGAATTATGATTTGATCTCTCATTTTGGAAGTGCCCTTGGAGCCATTGTTTCCTTGGGGTTTATCAAAACCCTTCCACTATTGTTTTGGTTTCGGTGGTACAATATCGACCCTAGTTAAACAAGAGAAGAATCCATTGAGGATTTCCATTGGAGCCTAGAAAAGAGGGGAATCCATCCAGGATTTCCATTGAATCCTAGAAAATAGGGGAATCCATCCAGGATTTCCATTTGAGATTTATTTTGGGGTTTGATTTCAGTAGGAGGAATATCGGCTTGCGCAGAAGATCAACGGAATATTTTGCGGGAGGCCATACTCAGACTTTGCAAGTACAAGGAAGGGTTTCTGAGAAATTGTGGTATAGGAAAACCACGCGGGTTGACTATAGGGTGTCCTGCTAGGCCCTCGTTGGTTGTCCAGCCTTGTCTCGTGAGGCTCTCTACGAACTGAAGTTGTAGAGATGTTTTGGGTACAGGTGGATAGATTGTTGCAACAGGTGTTGTTGGAGTGGCTCATCATTATCTTCATCAGTGTTTTACATGTTTGTGCGTCATTCTGGGAGGAGGATTGGATATTTGGATTTAGCCTTCTGTAGATTGGAGAACCCATCTACTAGGAGGGATGAGGGAACTACATCAGGTTTTGGTTTTCAATTTAATGTTTGCTGATTTGTCACAACTTCTACAACAGTCCTAGACATTGTATTGTGTGATCAAGACTCCATTATTAATAAAGTGACATGTTATCTCTTCTAATTTATGGTGTATGCAACATTTTTGTCAAGATGTCTATCTATGGGTTATATGTATCATGTTTGTGGAAATTCCTCGATCAGTTTGATTACATATAAAGAGTATAACCAGAACTATATTTGAAAAGAAAATATAGCATATTCCTTTTGGGGACATTAAAATGGTATCAAAGTTGGTGATCTTTCCATCTTGTAATTGTATGGTTTACAGAAGAACTAGAGGTAAAAATCATCATGGACAAAGGGATGATAGAATCTATGCAGACCATAAAGGGAAATTGGGAGAATATGGTGAGGGCATTGGAAGAGATACACTTATTAGCTAAGAAGAAGGGGAAAAGGCCCAAATACTGAAAGGTTGATGAACCCAAAAACTCAACTCGTGATGGGGGCTTAGAAGAATCACAGGGGAAATTGCATGCATATAGACATGTTGAGGATGTGTGCATAGAGGAAAGACCAAAAATTAGCTTTTGAACTACCCGATGAGACCGATGACACTAGTGTGTTAGATAGAGAAAATGAGGATGCAACATCTTGTCCTACTTGTGATGACCATGAGGAGATATTCCAATCAGTTGATGTTGAGGATTCAACATCTCTCCTTGTGTAAGATATTAAGGATGGGAATGGTTCAAGTAGAAACACAACACTTTATCTTATTTATGACATATATGATGATGCAAGCATGATTGTACCATACCTATGTGTAGAGGATAACAAAGGGGATGATTTGGTGGACAGGAATAGATTAGAAAATTTGTATGAGGAGGATAGCCCACATTACAATTCATCATATAGTGAGTCATTTGATCCCTTATGTGAAATCCCATGGCATGTTGATGAAATAACATGGTGTGAATTGGAGAACTGATTATTAGTCACAGAGGAGAAAGTTTTGCAGGTGTTGACGAGGACAAACGGTGCTCATAAATTTGTTGAAGACCTTATGTGGAAGACCTTATGTGGAGGAGAGGCAAAGGGTAATTGCAAGTAGGGTCACTAGTACCCAATTGCGCATCCTCAAAGAGGCACTAGAGCAGATGAAATCTGACTATTTGTAGTTATTCAAGGATAGGGACCTTGCTTTTAAGTTCGTTGAAGACAGGGACAAGGAGATTGAGGTACTTTGTTACCATCTTAGTTTGGCATGCTATTCATTGTTGGTAGCAATAACACATGAGGGTATGAGTGGTAGTCATGATCTGAGGAAGGAGCCTCTTATGATGATTATGCATGAGTATTTAGGATTGCAAGTGTGTGAGGAGAGTTCTGACACAGAGGGTTTTTCATGTGTGATATTTTTTCATTGCAGGGATCATGAGTCGTTTCTTTTCGCTCAAGGCTTAGCTACAGAGGAAGTAGTTGAGAGAATTCCTTATGGATCAGCCAACAAGGAAGTATATGCAACAATTCATTGGGGGATTGAGTATAGGACATATGTGGATACATCACTTTGGGATCCAGGTCCAGTTGATATTAGTAGAGTGATCAATACAGTGTCACACATGGTGGTACATGATGATACAGTGGTTTGTAGTGGTATACAATAGTATACAATGGTGTACGGTGGTATATAGTGGTGTTTTGGGATGTTTCTCCTAGGGATACCTCTAGACAAGAACTTCATACATATCATTGAGTTTGGTTCACCCAGGATCAATGAGTGGATGAACGAGCTTGATGGAGAGGAATATTCCTCAGAGATTGATCCTCGATTGGGATATCACCAGAGCATGATACCCATAGGATCACTCTTAGATGTTACCTTGATTCCCTAGTCATACCATTGGGATTGACCAACACACCTGACATTTTCTAGTCTTCCAGGTAGTGGCAGTGGCATCTAGTGCTATTTTCTTATGCCAACAGTATATTCGGCAGGACATGGAGACTTCACATGAGTCAGATGAGTGAGGAAAGTAGGATTATAGCCATGTCATATTTCTCTCATTTGGGCTATGTGTTCAGATATTAGGAGGAGATCCAGATGGTAGTGGATTAGTTCACAGATATTTCAGCTAACAAAGTGATGGATGGAATTATCCATTATGGAGGTTGCACACATGTAGTTCTTGAGCCCATGCTTAGGGAGAAGATCATGAGGGCTATGTGTGATTCACCTTTGGCAGGGCATTATGGGTACTCGTATGAGTATGACGCACCATAGGTGATAGGGATACTTTCCAGGGAGGTATTCAGATTCCACAGATAACTTGAGTACATTGTCGGTGATCGAGGTAGCATATTTTCCAGTTCAGTTTGGCAAGATCCAAACAATTTACGGTTACAGAGTTGATTTCTAGTTCGTGGCTCCCATTAGATGTTGGTATAATAGGTACTTGGCTCATTTTGAATCTAATGGTTACCAGTATTGCACAGAACTAGATAGAAGGTATTAAGAGTAGTGGACTTCCAATTTGGTGGTAGGTTTCAGGGATTCATCTTGGTGATAGATTGATTCAAATGATGTTGATAAACATAGATATAATAATGAGTGGTATGATTTATTTTTGGGACATCAGTAGAGAGGAGGTCAATATTTACTCTATATGCTAGGACGAGCTCAAGGCTAGCTGTGGATTTTCATACGTAGACTTCACTGACACACCTTTGCAGGGTAGGATTTGGGATAGTGGTTCCAGTCCCTTAAGGGAGTTCAACTTGGGGTTACAAGAGAGGAGGATTCAAACTAGGCACATTGGTTCGACGATGATGATCAGAGTGGTTCAACGTTAGCATGGTGGTACCTTTTCGGGATTATTTTTGAACCCTTGGATTACATGGTTTGACATTTCAGCTACTATTAGAGATGTGAGCGTCAGTTTTGACTTTCCAGAGTTTATGTTTGGGAGGATTAGTGTTACATGTGATTTTGGTCACTCTGGTGATGTCTCTACAAGTGATGTATTCAGGCTCCCACAAGGACTTTTTCCCTGAGAAAAGTGACTGTTGTCTCCTTCCAAAAAACACATTTTTAAGATGAGTTCACAGGCTGCCTATATTACAGGATGCGAAAATCCTTCATTCTCACAAGCAACCCAAACTTAGGGTGTGAACTGTTCACAGTCTGCTCTATAGGTAGGGTGCGAACCTGTTTCAAAGCTTGGAAAAGAGAAGAGGTCACGAAGGTTCTAGAAGGGAATCTTCTAGAAAATGAGTTGGCATTCGCATGGTTGGCATCCTATTGACTTCTTAAATTTAGTGGGATCATCCTTATCCATTTAACCATCTCTCCTTCTCCTATATATTGAAAGGTTTATCATGGAAAAGGTTAAGCAAGATTGAATGAAGAATTGGTGAAAGAATTGTGTGAAGAACTCTGTTTGGATAGAAGCTTGAAGACTCTATTTGGTCTATCATGTTGTATTGGATCTTCCTCATGCAAGTGCAAAGCAAGTGTGTGTGTTGGAACTAAGGGTCACTGAAAGGAAGTTTGCGACATCAAGGTGATCCAATTGTATCTTCTACTTTCATTTAATATAATACAATGGCATGTCCCTTTCCCATAAAATCACTCTTATTTTATTGCATAACTCCTTGATCATATGCATAGGTTGACATTGAATATACTTGGCCATCTTCACTTTGGTTGGTTTGTGTTGTCTTGGACCTGATTTCACAAGAGCACGGGAGCGAAGCAGGAACAACAGAGACCTAAGGAAGTGATATAAAGGTATGTCACTAATTCCTTCTTAGTAGTAGATTCAATGATTGCAACTTAGGGAAAGATTCGTGTCCTGTCCTGTTTTTTTCTAGATCCAGGTGGATCTAGGGAGATCTGTTAGTGTCTGCACATACCGATTTATCCGATAACAAAATTGGTGACTCCACTGGGGATACAACCCATTTTGGTGGTTTTTTCTTGGCCATTTTCTCTTGACCTACCCTTTTTCATTCCCAAACAATCTTTGAGTCTTGAGGAGACCCTCATAGACTCCCTAGATCTAGAAGTTCCCTCAAAAGTCCTGTCATTTTTCCAAAACTTGCTTGATTACAAACCTTCTTGCACTACACCTTTCTGTAGCCTGCGAGAATAACTGAGGTTCGCACCCTAGTGTTCAGTTCAGTGCGAACTTCTCACACCCTGCCTGTGTCTAGCCTATGAGAATCCTTAATTCTCGCACTGTACCCCACTATCAGACTGCGAACTCACTTATAAAAAATTTGGCTTAAGTCTTTTGTGTCTTCAGATGCCCAGATTGGTTGGTGTGTCTGGAAAGAACTTCTCTAGCCAGTGATTGAATGTTTCTTGACTTCAAATCTCATGAGTGATTAGTTTTCGAAAATTGAAAGCTCTTCTTGATCATTTTTCTCAATTTTTACCTCTTGACCTTTTCTTAACAAGGGTATAATCTCTGATTCTGAAATCTGAGTGCTTGTTTGGTCGGGAGCCTTTGATTAGATTGAAATTTGAGATTAATTGTCCTTTTCAATTTCTTATTACTTGGAAAATTGTTACCCATGTGCATTTGAAGAGACTGGTCTTGCCAGTTTGTTATTTTTGTCTTCATTGAAAGATTGATTTGGGTGTTTGTTGTGTATTTCTTTTTCATTGGTTGCTTACTTTTTCTTAGTTCCATCCCTGTTGCTTGGTTTCTAATAAAAATTAAAGACATTTTCTTTTTTTTTAAGCAACTTTTTATTCGAAAATATTGGCATTCAAGTATTGAAAGAGAATGAATAGGAAATTTGCATTGTTCATGGTTGTTTGATATTACATTTTAGAGAAGATCATACATCGTAGTTCACATTGTTCCAGAAAACTCCTCTTTCCCTCCTAAAAATAGGATTCATCGAACAAAAATTTGTATCATTCATTCCTATTTATGCATTGTTGGGTCAGAGTCTCACACAACATCGGTTTCATTTCCATCTCCTTTTGAGTAACAACAGCATTTAATAATATTGTGCAATTTCAAAATTCAACTAGTAACTTTTTCTAGGGCTCTTTTACACCAACATTAGCTAGGCTAGAGCTTTGGAGTAGGTAGTGAGACACACTCTCCAAAGAACAAAACACACAATAGTATCTTGTGATAAGGAGTGTCAAATTCCATTTTCAGCATTTTGTCCTGGGAAGCCCTTCTCACACAAGGATCAAACCTGAGGTCGCATTGAGATTGACAGAGTTACTCACCCTACTTTGTCGATATCGACGTAGAGATTGCATGTATTATGGGGGTCACTTGAAGGTATACCCACAATGATGAGTGGAAGCCTCTCAATATGATTTTTGGCTAAATACCCTGCCCTTGCGTGTGGATTGGACTGTCGACTGTTCCCCCAGGCATTATTGTTGTTGATGGTAACCTTAGTAGCCTATCTGCTTAGGGCCTTACACAAGGTGACTGTGAAGGGGTAAATCTTCACAATACCTGGAATCGACGTTGGACAGAATCACTCGGGATCCTTGGAGGGTATACCCACAATTGTGTGTGGGAGCTTGCACCAGGGTGTAAGTCCATTAAGAAGGTCGTCAACGTAACTTTTCCACCCTGGCCCAGGCCCTTCTTGTCTCATCATTGCGACGTTGGATTTCATCACCAACTAGTGACTTCGGAATTAGAAGGTCTTGTTTGTTTGGTTTTTCTTCCTAGATTTTATTAGCACATGATGTTTGTTTACCCAAGTTGTCCATAGAATTTCTTTCGTAAAATTATAACTCGATCACAATTGACCCTCCACACCATTCACGTAGAATGCAAGGCCTATCCCCAGAAGATCTGGAAGGTTCTCAACCCTTGCCTACCAACTCACCAGAGGGCTCTCCTCAACAGAGTGAAGTCCAAGATGTTGCCACTCCACCAGTGGAAAGAAATAACTCTTTAGAATGGTTTCGAATTACCAATTCTCGAGAGGACTTTTGACTTCCTCCCGACTCTAGGAGACGTATTGTGCGAGTGAATTCTTCCAGAGATATAGTTGTTCAGTCTTCTGGATCACCAACCGGACCTTTCATAGGACCTGAGGATCAAGATCCTTTTCGGACTACTGGCATTTTTAGATGGGATCTCTTTGGCTCAGGAGCAAGCATTGATATCACTGTCACACCTGAGTTGACCGAAACATCTGATCCAGACATAGTACCTTTTACTAATGCCTATTATTTTCCTAGTACAGATGCTTTGTCAGCTAACCACATCTTGACTATCCCTCTACAAACAGTCCATTACACAATGGTATTAGATACTACGAGTCCTCACACCGGGATTACAACAGCTAGCCAAGCCCCCATTGGCACACCGCTTTCGCCCAGATTCACCCCAACCCTCCGCCTAGATATCATGTGTTGAATGCTTCTATTCCCACTCCTACACAAATCTCATCCGGGACTCCTGGCATTTCCACTTCTTCTGGGCACCATCTTGTTCCCAGTTTTATTCCGACACTTCCTCGACCCCCTTTCAGAGGACCTCTTCCATCCTCTATCAGAGGCACCAACCCTAGTGGAACCATCTCGTCTTTCACACCTAATTACCAGATTCCTAATGGTGGACAATTTCACCAAGGACAAATCCCAATAGGGATGCAACCCCCGATTGGAGGGCAACCCCCACCGACCCCACCCTATGGAAAAAACATACCTCCATCCTTGGCCCAGTATTGGAATTATCTTATTCAACATAATCCTCACTCGATTGGGGGGCAACAGCCTCAAGCTAGCTCTGTCATACCCCCTAGTACAGGCCAACCATATCCAGGCACATCTAATCCTATTTGGGGCTCGAACACTCAACCCCATGCCCATGTTCAAGGGTAAAACCCTATGAATTACTTGCCTCCATACCAACCACCGAATCTGTCGGAATATTCACATTATATGCAAACTGCTTATGGTCCCACTGGTCTACCGATGGGACTCCCTCCCCAAAGTCACCAGTACCCACATGTGAATAGACAGTTACCCTTCTTAGCCACCCTGGATCTCCCTGATCTGTCGAGGATTTTAAATGATCTGATCCATCACTCTCCTCAATGGCCCACCATACCGGCCAAACTACCATCTGACATCCCTAAATTCGATGGTAAATCGGGAGAGGACCTGAACAATCATGTAATGACATTTCACCTTTGGTTCTCATCCAACTCCTTGATGGATGAATCTATTCGTTTACGCCTTTTTCATCGAACCCTCATATGTTCTGCTGTGAAGTGGTATATAGAATTACCATGAGGCTTCTTCACCAACTTCAACACCCTCACTATGGCTTTCCTCACCCACTACTAGTTACCAATCCACTACGAAACGGGAACCGAGATTTTGAGTTCTTTCAAACAAACCAAAGCCACTCATATCTCTGATCACATTCATGAGTGGCGACGAAGACGACGTCTCATCAAACTCGAATTCCCAATCAATTGCTGGTAGAGTGGTTCACGAAATCATTCATGAATGACATCGCTCGTGACATCACCATGGGTGGAGTTGTCATAGAAGAATAGGCAATCAGTCGTGCTCAATATCTCGACCTCGTTTACTCACAAACGGGTACTCTTTACGACTTACTCCCTGACGCACCTCGTCCTTCTACTTCTGCTGCTTCAACTACTCTTGCTGCATGGTGTGATTGGCACTTTCCATTCCCAACCTCACTCTGTCCAAACCTCTAGCAACAACCCCAAACCCATTTCTTATAATGTTCAAAATGCTTCATCTCCTACCCCTCCCACCGACAAGACTTCTGAGGTAAACTCTGTTCAATCTACCCCGCCGGCAAAAATAAATCCAAAAAGGGAAAGGGTAAGAACGAGGATAAAAATAATCTGCAATCTAAGAAAACCAAAACACCACCTATTGATGATAGGGATAAGCGCAAACCCCGATACCCTTGTCTTATCTGTGGTGATGATCACTACACTAAAGATTGTCCATGACGAGTCGAGGTTACTAAGTTCCTTCAAGGGACCCCGAAACCCCCCACTCTGGTCATGTTATCACAACCCTTCTCCTCTAAACAATAGGCCCAATTGGTCATTCATGACCAACCTTCCCCCTCCAATACATCCTATGTCTTAATGTGTACAGGTGATTCAAAGAAGAATGACATCACACTTACCACTCGAGCCAAAGATTACTCTTCCTCCAAAGAGAAGGTTGATGCAATACCTCCTTCGTTAGTCCAACCATCTCCCATGACCCCACCTACCAACGGTCCTCTTCATCTTGAACGAACGAGACTAGATACAGTTCTTCCCCCTCCCCCAAAGGGTGTTGTTCGGAAATTGGCTTTCAATCCTCATGCACGTGTTGCCCAGAACTACAATATTGTTGAAGATCTGGCCCAAGCACCGTCCGTGATGTCATCCCTCGAAGTCCTTCAGGCTTGTCCTATACAACAGAAGTCATTGTTGAAATCTATTGGTGGAATCGACCCTATGGATACGAATTTAATAATTTTTTACTTGGAATATCAAATTCCAAAGTTACCCCCTCAACTCGTATTCCAAACACAAGTTATTGTCTCCGAAAAAAACATTTGTAGAATAGTTATTGATGAGGGTGCCTCAACGTGTGTCATGTTTATTACCTACTGGAAATCCATTGGCTCTCCTCCTTTGATTGAATCCCACAACATGCTCAAAGCCTTCAATGGCTCTGGTTTTAAGCCTTACGGTATCCTCCCTTCGTTGCCTATTACATTAGAAGGAAAAAAGGTCAATGTTGAAGTGGAGGTCTTTGACGCTCCTCTCGATTACAACCTTCTACATGGCCATAGATGGATCGATTCCATGTGTGCAGTTGTGTACACTCTTTTCCATTTCATTCATTTCCCACATCAAGGAAAAGTAGTTACCGTAGACCAATTGGCCTTCTTTCACTCTGATGCACGTACCGGAAATGTACCTTTCATTGCAAAAACCCCCCTGGATATGAGAACATTGGTGTGGGTCTTATTAAAGATTCCTCTTTGATGGGTACTTTCCCCATCCCACCACCTGATGTTCCACACCCATTTTTCGCCTCGATCAACATGATCTCCACCTCTGTTCACGGAACCCCTGCATCTTATGACCCATGGATGTTACCCAACCCCGGCGATCATCTTCATTATGGCAATGAAATGCCTTTGAGTCTGGTCGAATCTGCTTATCAAGCCATTCAATCGACAACGCCCTCTCTTGGTGATTCATCTCTGGATCCATTCCGCGTCATTTTTCCTACAGACAAGATGATTATGTCCATTATGTCCGTGGAAGATACCCCTTGGGACAATGGACATCATCGTTCCATCCTCTTCTTGGAACAATGCACCATCAAGGGTTACCAATGACCCTGTCGATCGTTGTCATCATTTATACCATTCTCGAGTCTACACACGATATTTTCTACGAAGGAAACTTAAGTAATATCTCACCCACCATCCCCCTCGACATATCCATAAAACCTGGAGTTGTCGAAAATGTGCATATCGGAGCTTCATGTTCCCATGACGAAGTTATCACCTACAAGTCTCTTTTCCAAGAATTTCATGATGTCTTCACATGGAGCTATGAAGAAATGCTAGGGATTGACCCCGACATTGTGGTACATGAGATTAAGACATACCGGGGCGCTAAACCCGTCTGACAACAACTTTGTCCGGTCCACCCACGTAAAGCAGTCGCTATCAAACTGGAAGTTGAGAAACTTCTCAAAGTTGGCTTTATTTACCCTGTGGCTCTAACTGACTGGGTTTCCAATCTTGTTTTGATTGACAAGAAACAAGGCACAATCCACATGTGCATTTATTATAGGGACATTAACAAAGGTTGTCCTAAAGACAACTTTCCTACCCCCTTTGTTGACCAGATCGTCGACGATTGTGCCGGAAGTGAAATCTTCTCTCTAATGGATGGTTTCTTTGGATATAATCAAATCAATATCGTTCCCGCGGACCAACACAAGACCGCTTTTATTTGTCCTTGGGGCACTTTCACCTACCGGAAACTTCCATTCGGTTTAAAGAATGTCGGCACAACTTTTCAACGTGCTATGTCTTACGCCTTTCACAATATAAAGCACATCATGCAGCCATATCTAGATGACTTACCCACTCATTCCATGCGTCGTGTAGATCATCCAATACACCTTTGCACCATTTTCCTTCGATGTTGGTTTTACCACATATGCTTGAATCCCCACAAATGTGTTTTTTGCATAGAATCTGGTCGACTTATGGGATTTATTGTTTCACGTCAAGGGATCAGGGTAGATCCTTTGAAGGTTGAGACGATTCTCAATCTTCCTCCTCCTTCCTCACTTCACCAGTTACAAATTTTGCAATGGAAGGAAAACTTTCTCCGTCGTTTCTCCAAACTATGTTGAGCTAACTCTTGGATTTACGTGACTTCTCAAGAAAGGTTCTAAGTTCGTATGGGATACCACTGCCAACAAATCTTTTGAAGCTTTGAAACTGTCTTTGACATGTACCCCACTACTCTTCCCACCTGATTACAGTTGGGATTATTTCCTTTACCTCGCGGCCTCGGACTATACCATCGCTATGGTTCTCGTCCAGGAGGATTATTCTCACGACAAACATGTCATCTATTACTTGAGTCAGAGTCTCACGACTACCAAAACCAAGTATTTACATGTTAAAAAACTGGCCTTGGCTACCGTCCAAGACTACAGTAATCTCTAACTGCAACCCTATGCAGCACATTCTTACATGCCAACTGCTATGGGGAAAATACTCCAAATGGATCGTAATACTCTAGGAGTTTCACTTAGAATTCAAACACGCCAAGTCCAAGAAATCCTTGGTGTTTTTCGAGTTGATATGCGACCTTCCCTACTCTGAGACGAAAAATGTAGCAGCAGATTCATTACCTGATGAATCCCTTTTCCTGATTAGTTCTGGTGACCTTTGGTATGGATATATCATCATATATCTCCAGACCTAGACTTTCTGGCCCAATTTGTCTAGCACTGACCGTCGTCAAATATGCTACCAAGCCCATCAGTATATTATCCTCGGTGATACTCTTTATCGTCGTGGGATTGACTCCATTTTTGGACGCTGCCTCACATTTGACGAAGCCGAGAAAGCCCTCAATGACTACCTTTCTATAGCATGTGGTGGTCACATGTCTGGGTATGATACTGCCCAGAGGATCTTACGAGCAAGGTATTTTTGGCCTTCTTTATTCAACGATTGTATAATTGCCATCCAAAAATGCCATGCTTGCCAAACCTACAACAATAAAATACGATCACACCCTGTGGTCTCCGTTGGTCCTTTTGTAAAATGGGGTATCGATTTCATGACATGTCACCCTCACTCGGCTGGGACGCATGGATACATTATTGTAGCCGTAGATTATTTTATGAAATGGGCCGAGGCAATGCCAACATTCAACAATACCGAAAGGACTGCAGCATTATTTATATTCAATCACATAATTGCTCGATTTGGTGTTCCTCAAGCTATCGTTACTGACCACAGTAGCCACTTTAGAAACTTCATGATGTCTGAACTCACTAAAAAGTTGGGTCTTCTCCATGACAACTCAACACCCTATTACCCACAAGCCAATGGCCAAGTTGAAGCAATAAACAATCCTCATTACCATGCTTCGGCGAATGATAGGGATTCACAAAATGAGTTGGCACATGATGTTGTTTTCAGCATTGTGGGCTTACTGGACATTCGTTAAGTCTATTACTGGGTTTACACCATTCCAGTTAGTCTATGGTCTAGAAGCCATCTTGTCGATTGAATGTGAGATACCCTCCCTAAAACTAGCCGTCAAACTTCTCCCAAACACTTCTGTCAAAGAAGAACGTCTGTTGTATCTCATGCAATTAGACGAAACCCATCACGATGCCACCCTAGTTATAGAATCCCAGAAGAAATGCGTCAAATCCCAATACGAAAAACATGTCAAGCCACGTGTTTTCTCCGAAGGCGATCTGGTTCTCCTTTACAAACAAGATCGGGATATGCTAGGAGCCAGAAAATTTGAAGCTATGTAGTGAGGTCCTTACATCGTTAGACAAGTTTTGGAGAAAGGAGATTACAAGTTAGTGGACTACAACGGTATCCCTTTGAGTGAACCCAGAAATAGGTTATACTTAAAGAAGTACTATGCTTAAGACCACCTGTGCATGAATGCTTGTATTTTATTGTATCATATTTTTTGTTACTTTAGTATGGTTTTTTTGTTATTTGGTCTCTGCCCTCGACCATTTATCTTGTTTTGTGCTTGGTTTCTAGATGTCGGAGTCTTCACCACCCCACATTGGCTTCGTTGATGGCACTAGTCGTAGTACTCAGAACCTTGCTTCTGCTACATGGGCAATTTACGCCCCTACAAACGAACTTATCATTCTATGAGGTGTGTGCCTCGGTCATGTGACCAATAATATTGCAGAATATAGCGTTGTCATCGAATTGTTGATTGATGCTATTTCGCTTGATATTCGCCACCTGGTTATATGACTCGATTCGTAGCTAGTAGTACTACAGTTACGTAACGTCTATGCTATCTAAAGTCCTACTTTATTACGGGTATATTTACGGATTCGCCTCTTGGAACGTTATTTTGATTATATCGAATATCATCACATTCCTAGATGTCTAAATACATTGACTGATGCATTAGCTAACTATGTGTTAGACAGACTGTTAGGCGAAAATATTGTCGTTTAATTCCGTCGTAGTAATTGCCCAACCATTTAATTTGTCAATCCGAGGTTCATAGGCTTACGAAGCACATGCACTATATATGCAGGAGTAGGAATCTAACTCTAATCTAGGAAATTCAATCAAATCCTAACTCTTTCATTCCACTTAATAAGACTTAGTTGTTGTAGGAAAGAAAACACTAGCTCCCATTCAGGAGGTCTTCTCAGAATGTTTCAAATAACCTATCAACAATCAAGATCATCAAGTAAACACTCATGCATTGAAAATAAATACACTTAAAAAGGGCTTAGTTGTTGTAGGCATGAAAACACTAGCTCCCATTCAGGAGGTCTTCTCGGAATGTTTCAAATAACCTATCAACAATCAGGATCATCAAATAATTCTAATAAAAACAATAAAGCATATAAACCTATTCAAAGCATTAAAACAAGAAGAAAATTCTACTATGATCTATTTGGAGTGAGCTCAATTCTCCCAAGAACAAAGTAACATATGAACCAAAGCATTCTAAATCTAAACTAGAGAATGGAAACTGATGTGAAAAGAAAGCTCGATTCTTATTCCATCATAAGTTGGATACAATGCTCCAAGAGTCCTCTTGTAACACATCCACTATCATAATTTTAAAAATTTTGGGTTAATCTCCCATACAGGAGAAATCTCCACAAACCCGTATTAGCGAAATGCCAAACCCTGACTCTATACCAGGATTCGGGGTTCCTTCTATCGGGGTTTGGCGCCTTTCAATGTCATGGCGCACCAGTCCTCTGGATTATCGACGCGCCTTTACGTTGGCTAGCCCCCTTGGCTATACCATGGTCCATATGACCACTTACCATATGACTGCAGCCGTATAACCTCCCATCGGGGTTTCGACTTTTACGATGACACAACACACCTATACCCGGGACTTGCGATGTCCCGATCCCCGATTCTCTCTGGATGCTCGACACGTGTCCCTTGGATCAAGGGCTTATAATGGTGTCGGGAATTCGCATATCGCAGTTTCGTAATGCAAGGGTTTCATGGCTTTGAAATACCCGATACGCCGATTCCCGATATGCCGAACTCCGACTTTCTGGGATCTCTCGCCACGCGTCCTCGCTGATGGACGGTGTTGATCCCGTCGGGAAATCGCGGATCGCGATTTCCTGTCGCACAATTTCCTTACCATCGAAAACTCCGATGAGCAGAACGCCGACGGCGCCCGATCCTTTACCACCTGTCCTCGCAGACGGACGGTCCGGATTGATTCTCAAGGTTTCGGGACTTATGATGTCCTGGCTCTCATGGCCTTGAGAACTCCGATTTTCCGATCTGCTACTTTCGTCCGATCCCTGACACCTGTCCCGTGTGAACGGACGATGCAGATCTCGTCGGGGTTTTCACTTGGATTTTCCCCGATCACTTGTCCATGGAAAATGTCGATTTCCCGATGGCTAATACTTCGACCCACTCCGGATCTCCGACACCTGTCCCTCAAATGGACGATTCAGATTGTATCGGAAAATCGCGTATCGCGATTCCTTTGTGCAGAGGTTGCACGACTCCGGAAATCCCGATACCACGAACTCCGACTCTCCGGGATCCGCTGCCATGTGTCCCTGCTATTGGACGGCTCAGATGCTATCGGGAGATCGCGGATCGCGGTTTCGTTATGTATGAGTCTTTTGTTCCGGAAACCCCGATTTCCCGATCTTTATGGGATCTCCTGACACGCGTCCTGCACAATGGACGGTCCAGATCTGATCGGGAAATCGCATATCGCGATTTCAATATGTAACGGTTCTATACTCCCCAAATCTCCGATGGTAAAAATCCCGACGCCTCCCAAACGATGACACGTGTCCTGCCGAGATCAACGGCTAGGATCTGATCTCGGGATTTGGGGGACCACAAGGTCTCGATTCTCAGACTCAACAAAACCCCGGTGACCCTGTTGTCCCGATGACTTCTCCGGGATGTTGACACGTGTCCTTCCGAGATCAACGGCTAGGACTCTTCCTCTACACACTAGATTTTAACTCCGGCGCATTTTCTCAAGATCTGACGGTTGTCGGGGCTATGATCTAAGATCCGACGGTTCAGATCATTTCCTCGCATGCCTACCCCTGCGCTTAACCCCTGCGCAGCTTCTCCAGATCCAACGGCTGACAGGTAATTGGATCGAGATCTAACGGTCTAGATTCGCTCTTTTGGGTCTTGGAGTTTACGATCCAAATTTCTCGTTGCTCACGATGATAGAGGGCAAAGGGGCAAGGTATATAACGCCTGCGTTACTTTCGTCAATCTAATGGTCGTGAATGACTATGGATCTTCCGATGAGATCCCATCCGTCGACTTGTTTTATCGCACAACACTACTATCTTGAAACCTCAATCGGATCGTTCCTCCTCGTGCAGGGTTAATAAGGCCTAGGCGTTCGAACCCTTGTTCTGGGTTCTTAGTGAACCTTTCCAAGGAGGAAATCTTTGTGGAGAGATCCCTACCGGGGCATTCCCGGAAGCGGTAAAGGGAGACAGCTTCCCGAGAACGGCTTGACATGGTTAGATTCATTTATCAATGTAAGTCGAGCACGGTTTCCCCGGTGCTAAACATATATATCAATTCATTCATATCAGCTCTATGTGAACATTCTTGTGCGGGAGTCATTTATAATTTCACAATTCTATGAGCCAAGATCTACTCCTCATTATCAATTTCTGCACAGACATTCTTACACAGGAAATATTTACAATTCCACAAGTCTATGAACATATGTGACAGTATA
>ML779424.1:2391397-2409423 GCA_009831015.1 Picea engelmannii
TTGGGGGGCATTCTGTTACACATGATTTTGGTCACTCTGGTGATGTCTCTACAAGTGATGTATTCAGGCTCCCACAAGGACTTTTTGCCTGAGAAAAGTGATTGTTGTCTCCTTCCAAAAAACACATTTTTAAGATGAGTTCATAGGTTGCCTATATTATAGGATGCGAAAATCCTTCATTCTCGCAGGCAACCCAAACTTAGGGTGTGAACTGTTCACAGTCTGCTCTATAGGTAGGGTGTGAACCTGTTTCAAAGCTTGGAAAAGAGAAGAGATCACGAAGGTTCTAGAAGGGAATATTCTAGAAAATGAGTTGGCATTCTCATGGTTGGCATCCTACTGACTTCTCAAATTTAGTGGGATCATCCTCATCCATTTAACCATCTCTCATTCTCCTATATATTGAAAGGTTTCTCATGGAAAAGGTTAAGAAAGATTGAATGAAGAATTGGTGAAAGAATTGTGTGAAGAACTCTGTTTGGATAGAAGCTTGAAGACTCTATTTGGTCTATCAAGTTGTATTGGATCTTTTTCATGTAAGTGCAGAGCAAGTGTGTGTGTTGGAACCAAGGGTCACTGAAAGGAAGTTTGCGACATCAAGGCGATCCGGTTGTATCTTCTACTTTCATTTTAATATAATACAGTGGCATGTCCCTTTCCCATAAAATCACTCTTATTTTATTGCATAAATCCTTGATCATGTGCATAGGTTGACATTGAATATACTTTACCATCTTCACTTTGGTTGGTTTGTGTTGTCTTGGGCCTGATTTCACAAGAGCACCAGAGCAAAGCAGAAACAACAAAGACCTAAGGAAGCGATATAAAGGTATGTCACTCATTCCTTCTTAGTATTAGATTCAATGATTGCAACTTAGGGAAAGAATCATGTCATGTCTTGTTTTGTTCTAGATCCAGGTGGATCTAGGGAGATCTGTTAGTGTCTGCACCTATCGATTTATCCGATAACACTTAGGAGTGGATGTGATCCTTTGACGCGTTATAGCTTGTGGATGTAGAGTGGTCACGATGGTCAAAATACTATGATCAGAGTGGTGTAGCATCAATGTGGTGGTTCCTTTCTGAGGATAGCTTGGGACCCTGGGATTTCAGTAGGAGATGGTTCTCTAATTGACATGGAGTCGAGAGCTAGTTTTTTCCTTCATGGGATTGGTTCCCTAGCATAGTAGTTCCTTGACAGGTTGATCAAGTTGTTGCAGCACCGAGTGGTCTTACTTGTGGTAATTTTTCAAGAGACCTCTTATGTCAGTACATTATCGGATTGCGCTTTGCATAGAGGATGCCTCACATCTTACAGGGTGGTTTGGGATCCTAGTATAATTTTCAATTTCAGTTTGGATCAATCAATGGAGAATCAAGTCATGATGGAATGACTTGAGGACAAGAAATGGTTGGGAAGGGAGTATTCGTCATGTCCCCATTTTTTGGATTCCCCTCTGGAAAATTACCTCTGTGGCTTGTCAATGACGAAAAATGGAGTTAAAATGGGTTATTTAATATCACTTAGTTAGGAGATGTTATGTATTTAAAGTGATATTAGAATTAATAACATACTTATCTATTAAAAGTGACTTTTAATCCTAAAGTGAAAGAAAAGGGGGGATAAAAGTTATATTTGATTTAGTATAAAAGGGGATAAGGGTTACATTTGATTTGGTCAAAAAAGGGAAATTTCTTTAAGGCATGGAGACAATGATAAAAGGAGGGGTAGAGCCTCACTTTTGCATTATGATTTGAGCTCTAATTTTGGAAGTGCTCTTGGAGCCGTTGTTTTGTTAAGTTTAGCAAAACCCTTCCACTATTGGTTTGGTTTCGATGGTGAAATATCCACCCTAGCTAGACAAGAGGGGAATCCATCCAAGATTTCCATTGAAGCCTACAAAAGAAGGGAATCCATCCAAGATTTCCATTTGAGATTCTATTTTGGGATTTGATTTCAATAGGAGGAAGATTGGTTTGCACAGGAGATCGGTGGAATGTTTTGGGGGAGGTCATACTCAAAATTTGCAGGTACAAGGAAGGGTTTATGAGAAATTGTGGTATAGGAAAACCCCTCGAGTTGACTATAGGATGTCCTGCGAGGCCCTCGCTAGTTGTCCAACATTTTCCCATGAGTCCCCGCTAGTTGTCTAGTCTTGTCCCATGAGGCTCTCTATAATCTAAAGTTGCAGAGTTGTTTCTGGTACGAGCGATCGGATTGCTGCAGCAGGTATTGTTGGAGAGGCTTATCATCATCTTCAACAGTGGTTTACAGTGTTATGCATTATTCTAGGAGGAGGATTGGAGATTTGGAGTTAGCCTTCTGTAGATTGGAAAAGCCATCTACTAGGAGGGATCAGGGCACTAAATCAGGTTTTGGTTTTCAATTTATTGTTTGTTGATTTGTCACGGCTGCTACAACATCCCTAGAAATTTTATTGTGTGATCAAGACTCCACTATAATAAATTTCCATATTATCTCTTCTAATTTCTGGTGTATGCAACATGTTTGTCAAAATGTCTATCTATGGGTTATATGTAACATGTTTTTGGAAAGTCCTCAATCAGATTGATAACATATAAAGATAACTAGAACTATATTTGGAAAGAAAATCTAGGATATTCCCTTTGGGGACATTACAGAAAACAATGTAGAGGAAATTGATAAATTACCAATGTTATGTTATGTGTAAAATTTGGGGAAATTTAAAAAAAAAATGGAGAAAATATCCAAAATTGAAAAAGATCCATAGGTTTATGGTAGTGGTGGCGTCGAATTTGGCAAGTAAAGGGATCAAATTCGTTCAATGCAGTCGAGATAAATATTTCATGGTGGCCTTGTGAAGGAAATTGGGAATATGTGTGTGTGTGTGATGTGGATTGTACATTTGATATGGACCTTGTATGTATGACATGTACTAGTGGGTGGCGTGGAGGCATCTAGGTGCTACCAAGTGGAGTTTGGGTGCATAGGTGGTGACCACAAGGAAAATTCCAAGGAAATGGAGGCAATTAGGTCGGAAAATAAGGGTAAGTGGTTTATAGAGGGGGGAGGAACGAAATTTGGTAGGGTCAAAATTCTTCTACAATTGTTATTGGGGTGATGCATGTCCCCCAAACACTAAGCGGTTTGTGAAGACAAGAGGTCATGCTAACGATCGACAGGTTCAACCTCCACGATCAATATAAGACATATATATGGATCACATGTGTAGGGAAATGTGTGTTATAGATGGATGGTCAGATATGGGACCCCACATCACATCAATCAATAAAATTGTGCTAGGTGGAATATAAAGTACAAAGAGGCACTGGTGGCTCACAATAAATAAATAAATAATAATAAAATTTTATAAAGTAAAGTGGAGAAAATAACAAAGAGGCCATGACGATATGACATGATAGGTAAGGAAGAAATGGATATGACATGGAAAACATAGGTGTTGACACGTATGACCCCACTGCCACGCCAACAATGATGTGTCATGCCACATCGAAAAAATAAAATTTTATTAAAAAAGAAACAATTCTAGAGACAAAATATTATCTTGACCAGAAAATATTAGAATCGTGTGAAAATTCAAGTGAATATGTGATGACAAGGGATATAAAAGTTCCAGTGATTGTCATTTGTTGATTCAACTCCAAAATTCAAAAAAATGTAAATTAGTGGTTTTCAAATAACAGGGTAGTACTCATTGTCATCAGCTTTGTTGATAGTGAAATTTGGAAAGTAAGGAATAGGATAATGCGTGAAGAATCTTAGTCAAGCATTTGGCCAAATTCCAAATCTTTTGAAGTGGAGATGCAGAAACAAACCAAAATCCACTATTTTGAGACCTTTTGGTGATTTTTGAAATTTTCAATGGAGTAAGAAGGACTTGTTGATGGCCATAATTGACCATGATCAACATTAAGGAAAGCACTTAGTTAGGGCCCCAATTAAACCCTTGTCCATTTGGGATGGTGATTTCAACTGGTTATAATGGGTCCAGTTACCCGTTTAAATGGTTTTTCTCCAGTAAATGGAGACTTAACTTGAAGCTCTGTTAAATCCTACTTGCAATAAAGAAAAGAATTAATCTATCTCTATTATAAGTCTAAACTATCCTAACAAGGACATGGAAGTAGTTATTGATGTCCCAATTAGGAGCAAGAAGAATAACATAAACTTGAGCAAGAGATAAAAGTAAGTTATTAAGCTATAGAAGTAGTTCATATAACCTAATAACGATTAAAACAAATACACATCAATATTAACTCAATCAATAGTTACTAAAGGAAGATTAGATATGTATACTCACACTCAATATGGAGGATTAAAATATATTGAACATGAGATAAGAAATTTGTCTAACTAAGGAAACAGTTCACATAGAAAGACAAAGATTAAAGTAGATGCATAACAGTAGTGAACCTAGTAAACAGTTACCAAGCAACTACAGATATACATACTCATATTCAATAATTCAATTTGTCAAATTTAAACCAATCATGAAAGATAATTTATCAATGATTTTAAATAAACATGAATTCGCACAACTGACAACAGTGCACAATATACAAACTCATAATCATAAAGAATGAAATTTGTCAATAAAAAAGGAATGTCTTTCATTATAGTCAAACCAAATAATAATATCAAATATGAATACAATTGAAAGATTTCAGAGTCTTCAATCAAGTATTCCAAACTTGTCAATAGTGCACAAGCTTAGTTACTGATTTCTAACTCAAAAATACAAAATATTTCAAGAAAGAGACTCTGATAGCACAAGTCTCTCATTTCCTAAGACTAGCCTTTCACCATCCATTATTTCATCTTCCAACCTCCTTTCTCTTTGAAGCTCATTCTCTTTTTATAGCACCTTGAATTTGTTTTCTTTCCTTGATCTTAGCATTCAAATCTTCTCAAATCCAAATCTTTTGGGCTCCAAATCCTATAATCCAATGAAATATTAAATAAAAACAAAATCAAAATGTAATCTAAATAATAAAATTAATATAATCAAATTAAAATCTATTCAAAATCAAATCTAAACTAAAATATATAAACTAAAATTTAATTAGACTATTAATCATAAAATTGAAACTATACTAACACAAAACTCAAGCTAAAAAGAAAAATGCAAATAAAATAACTCTAAAGTAACTAAGGATTAAAATCAAAATAAAATAAATTTATGCTAAATCTAATAACCAAAATTAATTTAAACTAAATTAAATCTAACTAAAACTAATCTGATTAAAAAGAATTAAAAAATAAAAAATAAATTTGAACTACATTACAATTACAATTAAAGTAATAAGACTAAATTGAATAAAAGAAAATTAAACTAACATAAAATAAAACTAAAATGTAATAATTATTCTAAACTATTATTAAAACTAAAGTGTATTAATATAAAAACTTAAACCAAAAGTTAAAAGAAAACAAAGTTAAACTAAAAGAATTTTAAATTAAGAAAAATTAAAACCAAAAACAAAAGTAATAAAACATAATTCAAATCAAACTATAACTAATAATAATAATATACAACCCCAGATGGGGTGACACGTAGCATAGGGGAGGCCACACAGCGCCATGCAATCCAAGACATAAATATGGTCGGTCGTCACCCCAAACCTCATTCTCAGATGGAGGACGGACATAAACGCACACAAAGGATGGAGGGATAGCTCCCCCGCGTAGTTTTAATGGCACCCTCACTGATTCATGGCAGGGGGATGACAACAGGTATGGGAGGACGTTGTGTGGTTTTATCAGCCCCTCGGATATTACTCCAGGATGGCCATGGCACTCATCATTCTATTTCTTTGCTCTGTCAAGTCTCCGCTCTGCTCAGTTATTCGTCTCTGGGCCTCTCATATTTCTCTGGCCTCCAGGCTCTGTCATGTCACATGAGAGAGGGAAACCCAGGAGGAGACCCTCCTGGTACTATTATGTTGCAAGGCAGATACGCCTGCGTGAATTGGAGAAAGCTTCCTTGATAGCTTGGATGCAGCAAATCAAGAAGTCGATGACGCTTACAATGGCCTACGTGGAGGAGGAAATCTTGAATGAACCAATTCAAGGTCCACCAGATTCCCTCCTCTACACGGTCTCGCATTCCTAGGATAGACCCAGCACCAGCGTTGCAGTAATCGATATAGAGACAACCATGGAGGGAGCCACTTGCATCGTCTAGGAGGAAATCCCCCCGAAGGACCGCCCAGTTGGGCCTCCTTTGCTCAACCCAGACACAGAATGTGACCAGAGTCCACCAAGTCTCCTCACTCCAGAGCACTTGGAGCTCATCTTTGAGATGAGGAGCTATATGATGGAGCAGATCCACTGGCACACCCTTCTTAGTAGCAAAATCAACATGTTGTTCGATGCCTTCTCAAGCGCGTCAATCAAACAGAGATGCTCAACATACGCGCAGCCCTTTGCACTCACTCCTAGAGACTGCACTCCTCATGGTGGCTCTCCGGATGGTAGGTTCCACTGTTCAAACAACCCTCCTAATGTTTAAATTTTCTCAATTCTCTGTGCCTCATTTGCATGTAAATGGGTTTTTTTTCGTGTCTTCCTGCTTAGGAGCAAATGGGGTTTTTTTTGTGTCTTCCTGCTTAGGATTTATGTTTAGTTTGAATTATCAGTTTTTAAATGCATTTCTGGACAGAACTGTCAACACCATCAACTTCCACTTGCTTTGGTTTCCAAATGTAAGGTGGAGCAAGTGGCGGCTGCTACTTTTGGCCATAAGTATAAAAGGTTGCCACATGTTTTGATTTCCACTAGTATGATAGAACAGGTGGCAAGCCTGTGAAACAAATAAATTTTGTACAGTGACAAAATATTAATCAAGAAACAGTGACAAAGGATTAATCAAGAAATACCACTTTTTATTTAAAATAATAATAATAATAATAATAATATACAGTTCAAACTAAGTTAAAATTAAATTGATATCAACTTGTTGAAACACTGAATAGGTTTTACTAGATAGTGGAAATGAAGCAATAGCGTAAAAAGTTCCAGCTACATCAATTGTGGTAATTTGTGGTAATTTGTAATGTAGGCCATTGTGATTAATATTCCATTTCAATGCATTTCATGAAAACTTGTAATATTTTTATGCAGTGATTTTAATGTGTTGACTTTTATCCATGGTTACCTGGTATTCACGATCTCCTGCACATTAAAATTAATATTAAATTATCAATACAAATCATTAAATTTCACGGAAAAAAAAAAAATTATTGTAACGAGTAAATAGAATTTTTTAATAAGCAAAAGAATCTTTTGATTATTTAGCTTATCTCTCACACCACGTATTTCTTTTCCTCATAAACTAGGTGATCTGGTTTCATACGCTAGGGAAGGCTTGCTATTTCTGGAATTTTGATTCACTTCCATGAATAACTCGGGCTCTTTATTTTCTTTCATTTAGTTTCATTTTCAATGATTTCCTTAAACCTTGAACTATAGATCCATGATAGCGTTCCACAGTAAATTCTTCGTGGTTTAGAGTTTATCAATGGTGGCATCTTTTCCAATGATCGTGGGAGCAATGGTTTCTATCTCTGGCCCAATCTATCCTTTTTTTTTTTTTTTTCTTTTATTGCAGACATGTGATGTGAATTCTCAAATCTCCCTGATCTTTAGTTCTTCTAGCTATAGTGGTTGATTCTCTCATAATATGACATGTCCTCAACAAATCCCAACCACATGAGATATTCTCATAACTAAAAATCTATAATTTCAAGCTTTATGTAACCTCTTATCATCGTGCTAATCACCCATCCATCATCTCTTGGAATATAAACACAAAACAAATTAACGCTAAGAGCCACAGAAAACCAAAAATCAAGAAAATAAACTATCAAACCATTCCTTCAAATCAATCAAGACAAAATCAAATGCACACGAAAAGCAATGTTTACTCGAAATTTAATGGGGCCCTTTAATTTTATAAAAATTTAAGGAGGGTTGTTGTTTGCACAACAATTGGCGAGATACGGAAAGAACCAGTGATATTTGTTCATGAAAAAGAAGAGAAATAAGGTTAAATCACAAAAAGAAGAAAATCCATCAATTTGGAACATCAATGATAACTCCCTTATGACTAATTTAAAATATAAGAAAAATACATGTGTACTTGTACTTATTCACTTGGTCTTTGCAGAGGGAAAGGGATTGAATTAATTTTAGTTTAAATATAAATGGGAGAATAAGCTTTTGATTTGACTACTAAACAAATTTTACTTATCGCGAGTAAACGAATTCAGTTCAACTCATCTTTCTATTACCCGGCATTGCTTCGCTGCCAACGAGCATCGATAGCTCCGACAAAGTTTCCTTGATAAACATTTCCCCTTTTCCAGCGAGCATCCATAGCCCCGACGGGTTTGTATACGCTTCGCACACCTTTTGGTGCTTTCAACTTTCTATGTGTTATAATTTATTAATCGGCTTTTTATAAAAAAAAATTAAGATTGCAATTTGCAATGGAGAATAGAAAGTGGGGTGATATGAAAGTCAATTTGATATATTGCAACTCATGGGGTAAAACTAAGCCTTTCATCTTGTAATTTTGTATTCTCATTGTTTTGATTTCATTTATGTAAAAGGGAAATTGACTCTGAAAAGACCTTGTTTCAAAGTACTTTCCTAGGTACATTTTCTTGGAAAAGATGAATTAATCATAAAAGGAATCATTATCATGCTAAAATAATATAAATAATAAAATTTGTATCTTCATGAAATCCAATAATAATGATTCTCTTTCATTGAGGATGAATAAACAAGAGATATATAGTACACAACATGTCTCTCATTGTTATTAACAAAAGCAATAAAAATATTTTCCCCATACAGACTTTGAAGACATCACAAAATTAAAATCAAAACCAAGAATTAAGCAAAAAAAACAACTGTACAAGAGTGCAAACATAAGAATACAAAACGGTGATAGAAGCCAAATCTACACTTGAAGTAAAAATGAGATCAAATCACTAATCAAAATTTGCAAACTACTTGAAAAAGGAAACTACAAAACCAAAAGAAAAGGTAAGCCATGAAAACAAGACAAAAATGAGAAAAGATATCTCAACATAAGAAAAATAGTATAAAGTTGAAATGTGTTTTTTCATTTATGTTGAGATTATGATTAGTTATGTCTTGAATTCTTTATAATGAATTAGGCTTTTATTGTAAAATAAAAATTCTAACTAAAGTGCAGTTAAGCTTAAGAATTTGCGTATGAGTGTTTTACCAAAGTGTTGTATTTTTATCATATCTTGCTTCTTGAAAAGATGAATAAGCTTTAATGATGAGTTTTAAGAGTAAAGCTTAAAACAAAACTTTAATGAAAAGCAAGATGATAAGAAAGTAAAAAGTAAAGTGATCACCTTGGCAATAGCTCAATCATAATCCAAATCTTCACAACTGCCTTATTCAAATGAAAAAGAATAAAATAAAATAAACTTAATTGCTAATGAAGTCATCAAAGACCTGCATTATTCTAGTTAAGAAAAAGAAAGAAAACAAACTAAGAACAAAATATAATCTTATTCCTAATCTGCTCTTATCTACAGGAACAACTGTGGCTAAGTATAATCATATTTTCAGTGAAGTCATTCAAATTCTTTAATTCCTACAATCATATGTACAAAAGGAATCAAAAGATGTAATTGAATTATTACTAAAATGTCAAAAGAAAACCTTAACCTATTATGTACATCTATTCTTAATAAGCACAATCAAAGAAACCTATTTACAGGAAACTTATTAATATAAGACTCTTCTAATCATAACTCAATTTTATCCCAATATGTACAATTGAGAGCATTTGTAAGGGTACCATGGAGAATCTGAATAGGATTTGTTTCAGAGGACTGAATAAGATCAAGATATTTTACCTTAGCCCCCAAAATTTTAAAGAAGCTAACTTCTTCCCATGGAGGATACTGAAAAACATGTGTTAGCAAAGAAAAAGTGTGATTCTCCAAGGTGATTGTCATATGTACACAATCATCTAATTTACTAAACCTAAAATTAGTAAGGCAACCATTGGACCAATGATCATTTACAAGGATGAAATTTCCACTCGAGAAGATTTCCAACAAAATGTTGTCAAAGTAAACTTCCAATTGAATATTATAATGAGTGTCGTTGGAAACTTGAAATGAATTATGAGAATAAAAATCGAACTCATCAAAATGTTCATAAATAGATTTATGCTTAGACAAATACAATAAAGGAAAAACATGTGAATGTGTTGATCCTAAGTCTGCATGTATTTCACTTTGCAATGAATGTGATTCTATGCCATCAAGATCAAAATACTCATTAAATATTATTTCTTTATCTTGCAAATCACATGGAAAATTTGAATCAACAACATTATCAAAAGGATAAGCAAGATATTCAGAATTAACATCAATAGGCAAAGGATCATAATCCAGAAAAGTCTTTTCCTCAAACAAATCTGAACTAGTAAAAGAAAAGGTTACAACATAAGGGTTAATAGAATCATGATATGTATCTAGATTAGAAAATAAATCTGGATAAAAAAAATAGTGATTGCCAGAGTACAATAAATTGGATGCTTTCAGAAGATTTTCATCATCATGATTTTTAGCATTATTGATAAGATTAGAACTATGATTTAATGATAAATTTTTTGTTGAATAAACAGGAACTAGTCCAAAATTCACCTCAGAAGAAGAAATATCAATTTGTTCATTAGTTCCATCTTGAATTTGATTCATTTCTATTGAACCTTCTTTGTGATGATTACAACCATTAGGAGATGTTTCAAATGTCTTTTCAGATTTCCAATTTAAATCTGAACTATCATTTTCTAGAATTTGAAAATGTGTGAAGGAAAATCCCAATGTGTATGACTGTGATATGGGATCAACAAAATTAGATGTGAAATCAAGGTTAACTAATGAATATGACGTATCTTGTTCATCCTCAATTGATTTCCTATGTTCATTGACAGGAAGAACAAGATAAGTAAAAAATCCAATCAAATCTTTTGTTGAAGGTAAGTCCTCGAGATGGAATCTGAAACAAAGTGACATGAACCTAGCATAAAATTAATCAAGAGATCCATATGCATGCATAGAAATATTTTCAATTACTAAACACAATTCTTCATAATTATAGTTTTGATGGGCCAACAGAAAAACCTGCATAAAATCGTTCCATGAATGTATAGACTTAGCTAGTAACACTTTATACCATTTTTTAATATGTCCTTGGAATGTGAGAGTAAACAACCTTCAAACTTCATTATCATTGGTGATTTTAAAAATTTTACATTTATCTATAAATTGATAAATATGATCTAAAGCAGAAATTTTACTCTCACCATCAAACTTCAAATTAGACAAGGATTCAAGCTACTTTTTAGGTATGTATCTGGTAGGCATGCATGAACTAAAAGCATGACCCAAAGTAAGAATGTACAGAGGATCCATGATTAGTTTTAAAACTTTAAAATAATACTGTACACAGATAATCTATCTATAGCCCTCCTTCTAGCGCCAAAAATGTTGATGGCCAAAATTAACCATGATCAACATTAAGGAAATCACTCAGTCATGGCCTTGTTGATGGCCAAAAATGACCATGTTCAACATCATAGGGAAATCACCCGGTCAAGGCCTCAATTAGGCCCTTATCCATTTGGGATGATGATTCTGATCGGTTCTATGGGTCTCCAGTTACCCTTGTCCTAAGACTAACCTAATATAATGTTAATCTAATCAGGATTATTCTATATATACAAAGATATATAGGCAACCTTTTATCCGCTAATGTATATTGTTACTTACTTTTATCAACAGACAAAAGGAAGGAATTTCTCTCTTACATCATTCTTGTAAAAAAGAAACCCTAAGGTTAACATAAGGGCTCAGCCATGCCACGTTGGATTGTGCTCCTGCATAAGGAGACTTTAAGGACTAAATGCAAATGCAGTTTTAATACAAAATGTAAGAAACTAATCTAACCTATCTTAACCAAGAGAAGGATAACCTTACTCCTAATCAAGAGAAAGAATATCTAATAAGAAAAGGAAAAAGGATTGGATCTGGATTCAGGATTAAGATTCAGTGGTAAATCTCAAAGTAGTTTGAAGACTTATGAATGTTCAAGTACAAATGCAAATGAAACAATCATGATAAATAGTTATCAAGATTGCCTCATGCACATACCTAAAACCAACTATATATAATGAGTTCACTATGAAATGTACACAAAGCAAAAGAAATAGTTAAGAATTAATGTAATATAATACAAGATAGATTTGTAATAGACCAATAAATAGTTATTTAATCTCTACAAACCAATTTCCATGAATTCACTATAAATTTTGATTCAAATCCTGTTAGGATTTGCAAATATAGTTTTATATAGTTAAGAAATAATATAAAACAATTGAAGTAAATAACAGTGATGACATCAATTATCAACACATTATTTCATAATAGAATTTAAATCAAAAATTAGATGCATAAAAGGAAGTAACAACAAGCTTACCATTCTACAACAGTGCATGAAAAAGAAATCTTCTTATTAACTTAGAATAACTCTATGTTTACACAATGCTCTGAAATATTACAGTAAGATATTATCTCTAATACAACAGTGTCTTTAATCCATTTTTCTCACTGTAACATTATTCCCCATAAGTCTCAGATATCTAGAACCCCCCTTAAAGTGTTTTCTTCTTCTCTTTTATAAGAGAAGAGAGTCCAAAAATCTCTAACAGCTTTCATTAATTACAAGAGACAATATCTCCTCCAAATATGGAATTGGGATATTATAAAACTGTTTTGATTTCCCAACTATAATCCAAATATAACAAACTCTAAAAATAATATAAAGTTTTTCTTTCAAAAGTAGTCTTGATTTTTTTTGACAAAACTAATTAATATCTTCCAAGATCTTGTTCTTGATATTTTTGGAGGGTCTTTATGAAAAAATCTCGGTCTACATCACCTCATTGTACACCTTTAAAAATAAATAAAAACAAATAAAATAAAAACTTAAATAAAAATAAATACAGCTACAGAATTTCAAATTATGTAGTTGCTTTTCCCTAAAAATCAGGGCAACTACAGAATTTTCCAATTCTGTAGCTGTCTTTTTTTTAAATGAAATTAAATAAAAAAGAAATGAATTTATTCCTTTTAAAAAAAAAAATCCTAAGTATTTGAGCATCAATGTGAATGATTTTGTAAATCAAAAATGTTTTCCATTGAACCTTCTTTTTAACCCATTTGCAAGATAGACACAAATTCCAAAATATTTTCCTTACCAGAGTAGGGCTTTCAGATTTGTCTTCACAGCAGGTAAAACTCATTCTTTACATCTAAATCTGATTTGAAATTTCTGAAATGAATCATTTCTTTTTGTTGTCCCGGATTCAACATTTGAAAATCGAAATAAGGAGATTATTGCTAGTTTATTTCTGATCATCGTCGAAATTCTACTTGGTTGTCATTTGAATTTAATATCATTTATCTTTTACATATCGCTAGACAAGTTATGAACAACAAGATTCATGATTTCACACTTTCATATAACATAGTGGGTGCTTTTATTATAGCTGGGAAATTCATAAGAATTTTTGCAAGTTTCATTACAGGTTCAAGATTTAAATCAGATTTCAACTCTTACTTCAAGGTTTCTTGAGGGATTCAAAAATTATGTAAGTTGATGTCATAAACCTCTGTCAAATTTATGAATTTAAATCCTATCTCAAAGCTATGAGACTTGCAAACCGATTTTGGGTTTAACAGAAAATTTATTTTTATGAAGAAAATTATTTTGATCTGAATGAGATTCAATCATAATTATGATGAGATCAAAAGAAAAAAAAATAAAATCTCCGTCATCTGACCTCTACGATTTCAGAAAAAGGAAATTCATTTTTTTGAAATCAACCCATAAAAAATAAAAAACGTTTTTCCTCAGGGTTGAATTTATTACATAAAATAAGGTCAATACTCTGTAAATCAAAGCATAAATTTCCAATTTCGGGTTTTCTCTTCATTTATGAACAAATATAGAGATACATGCAGAGAGGAATAAAAAACGTACCTTTATTTTTACCATATGAAAATCTGAAAATCACAATACCCAAATCATTAAATTCTAACCATTTGAATTTTAGGGAAAAAACCCAGTTGCCTGTAGATTGTGCTTGTAAGAAAACATTGAGAAAATGCACCAGCCAGCCTTCGTTGGCTTCAACAATTCATTTTTAGAGGCTCGCATTTTAAAATCAAACCCATATCGAAAACACCCACGAAATCTCAGGGAAAATAAATGTGAAAACTCAGAGACAAATGTGAAATGCAGAGTTATATGAATGAAAACCCTCATTTGACATCAGAATAAAACCCTCATCAGCAGTAAAAGAAAATTATTGAAGAGAAAACCCTCAAATAGTAAAATCGATGCAAGTACCTGCTTTATCTTGGCGTTGATTTGCGCATTGATTCATGGTTGTAACGAAGTATGAAATGTTGTCCTTGCCTAGGACATGGAACATAGAAAATGAACTTGGAATCGCCATATGGAAAACTCATTAATCAAAGTGTAAAATCATTCAAATCACCTGCTAAGTCTAGGACATGAGTCGTATCAACAGACTTGTTATTAAAACTTCCAATACATAGCATATGAATCTATTTACAATAACAATGCATGTATATGTTATAAGTTTCTTTTTTTGTTAACTTGAGCATAATATTAAACCATAGGATATGTTATAAAAATGAATTATATTTCAAAGGGAATATTTTTTTTTTTTTACTTTTCATCCAATAGATAATAAACAATAAGAAGAAAATTGGATGCGGGTGTCCACCTAGCGGCCTCCACCAATCCCCTCAGCACGCATAGCATTGTCCGGACACGCTCCACCTCACCCCCTCCTCATGCGCTTTAAATGTCCTCCCTCCCCGAGATGTAGCTTCATAACTCCCCCCATGGCTCTCACTCCCCACCTACTCGACCTATGTACGCTACATGAGTTCACACGCTCCTGAAGGTTGGTAACCTTAATGGTGCTCGATTTGACACCCTCTCATCTTGGTGCTTTTCTCTCTACCACCTGCGACCTCTTCACCCATTCTTTCCTTGTCTCCTCCCTGATTTGGCTCTCTGCTCTCCACACGCAACTTCCCTTTTCTCTTTGTGTAAGGTGGTGGCTCTCCTCCCTCGCAGTGCCCAAAATTCTCATTTCTTCTCTCATGCCACCCCCACCTTGGGGCAAAGTGGTCGTGGTGGGAGAGCCTCCACAATTCCTCCCTCGCCCCTCCTGGCCAACCAGGATGGGTATGACCATTCGGTTCTAGTCTCGCTACGGAAACTGCTCGATGATTAGGAAGAAGAAGTTTCATGCTCTCTCCCGACATCTCGTCACACCTCCAAGAACTGTTGGAGCTATTGGGTGGTTGAAAAAATCCTCGCTCGCACCCTCCTTAACCTCCCGAGTGTCTTTGTCTCGAGCCCCTCCAGCTCACCTCGCTCACCCCACTCCCCCACCGCTCATCCTCCTCACTCTGCTCCTCCCTCCCCCATCACTTGTCATCCTCCCTCTGTGGCCCACCCAAGCACCTCGGTGCCTCACGAGGCTCCCAACATTTCAGTTGCGGCGACTGCTCCAAGCAAGCACAACTCGTTGATGTCTCCCTTCATCAAAAGCGCAGGCCTCCTGGTCAAGAATCCAACTTCGGACAGCTGCATCTCCTCCAGCGACAGCAACATCAATTTTAGTGGCTGCCCAGTTATTGAAGAAACTCCTCTGGATGGCCCTGTTCTTGATGCTCATGCCTATGTTCTTCTTTCAGGTTTTATTTTGCATTTGCAAGTTTTTCTGGTATTTTGTCAGCAAGCACACAGACAATTAACTACAAGTTTTTGTAAGCTTGGTTTCCCATCAAGGGTAGGAAGAATTCTCAAGTCTCTCCCTGCCTGGTTTCCCACTAAGGGAAGGCCCATTTTTTGTCCATTCTTAGATACAATCATTGTGTTTTTTATTGTCTCTATACTATATTTTAATAGATTAGTGTTGGAAGATTGGTTGTTGTCATTGATGTCAACCCTAGTCATGGGTTTTGGACCGCAAGATTGATGAAGGTATTTGGACATGAAGGAAAATGCACATGCAGATACAAAACCCATGGATGGATAGTATACATCATGTTGTTTCTGGTGGTATGTGGCACGTCACGTGGATCCTCATGGTTGAGGAGAAATGAATTTTTGAAGATGACAAAGTGAATTGAAGAAGGAAGTACATGTAGGCCCTGAAGATAATTAAGGAAAATAATTACAAAATAAGAAAGTGTCAGGTCAGCCCTAATGTTAAAAGGAAGTGACATAAATGGTATAAATACATATCATTATACATTCAATTGATACACAAGTCGAATTTCAGAGGAAATCAGAAGTAAAGAAGGTCGGATTTCAAGGGAGGATGAAGTATTTTGGTGATGTGTTCTAAGACATATCAAGGTACCTGTGGTAAAAGTTTCAGCTCTTGATTCTCTATAATTATGAAGATAAACTCTGTGGAAGATAGGGTTTTTGACCAGTCTTGAAGCTAGTCAATAAACATGTGTTCCGGGTAAAACCGTCATAACTTCTTCATAGAGAATCCAAATGAAGTGGGACAAATTGCATTGGAAATAATATAGATTGTAGTTTCTTGTGTGTGTGTTTCAGAATCTAATGTTAAATATTGAGCGCGGAGCATTCTGTACAAGTTCGGTCTCTTGAATAAACCAGAATTGAACAAGGTCTACCATTCTCTCTATAACTTATTTTTGGGGAGGATTCAAGGAGTGAAACTTGGAGAAGTTTCAAAGAATACATTTAGTAATATTATCTATAGGATTAGAGTATTCCAAGAATTGAAGAATTGCATAAATTAAATAAGTCTCAGGAAGCATTATCAGGTTCTATGTGGTGGTTGGTTGATGGTGATGATTTAATGTAAAGTTTTATTATCTCTCATATATTCTTGGGTGGAAGGAAGGGGAAAGGATGGAGAGTTAAAATCTCTCTTGATATTGGAGGATTGTATCTTCCTCTTGGAGGTTTATCCCTCCTTTTACATTTGGAAGTTGTAGCTACCTTTGGAAGTCATTACTTCCCTTGAACAATAACTATTGATTATTTATCATATATTGTGCATGGTGTATTGTGGTGTATTGGTGTAACTCTTATACTATTGTTCATTACTCATTGGATATAATTGAATGGTTTAAGCATAAGTTGAAAAAGGTTTTAAATTGTACTTGATACTGATTCACCCCCCTCTCAGTATCAACAATTGGAATCAAAGTGGGTTACCTTCAGTACAGTTTAACCACTGGAAGGAATATCCTAAAAAGAAATGGAAGACAAAATTCCAAATGGGATTCCACCATTTGATGGAAGCAATTTTGAATACTGGAGCAGTAGAATGGAAACTTACTTGAAAGATCTTGGGGAAGATCTTTGGTTCTCGGTTGCTTCAGGATACAATGCTTTGAAGAAACCAAAAACTGCAGCTCAGAAGGAAGAAAAAAGGAACAACAAATTGGCAATAGATACCATCCTGGATGGATTGACAGATTCAATGAAATCCAAGGTGGGATCATGTGCATCATCAAAAGAGATTTGGGACAAACTACAAGACCTTTATGCAAGGGAAGAAACAGAAGAAGAAGTTGAAGCAAATTACAACATCTCAAATTTCAAAGAAGCAAATAGAGGTCAGTTCTTTTGCTTTAATTTTGAAGGAGTAGGACATGTTGAATTTGAATTTCCTCATCCAAGTATTGAAAGAGATGACACTGAAGAAGAAAAGTCCAATGAAGAAGAAAAAAATCATGAAGCAGAAATTATTCAACAAGAAGATGAGAATCTTAAAAAATTGAAGCATGTTGAGATTGAAAATAGCAAGCTCAAAGACACGCATAGAAAACTAAGAAGTGAATTGGGTAGTTGTGAAAAGACAGTTGTAAGC
>ML779424.1:2409473-2434926 GCA_009831015.1 Picea engelmannii
TGAGAAACTTGAACAAGAAGTTGTCTCATTGAGGAAGAGCTTAAGAAACTCTCAAGTGCCAAAAGACTTAACACATCTTGGATGCATGGGTGAAACTTCATACAAAGAAGATGCAAATACCAACAAGAAGGCTGAAGAAAGAGATACACAAACAGTTGATGAGAAGTAGACCAGGATACCAGAAAGAAGGAATGATTACAAAAGAGATGAATATACAAGAAGACCTCCTACCTTCAGGAATCAAAGAAGATTCAATCAGTATAAAGGAAACTCCAGAAGAGTAGATCATGAACCCAGATGGACTACATCACAAAGAAGGCTACTTACTCCAGGGTATCAAAATTTCTTTCTTGGTCATTGTTATACTTGCAAAAATTTTGGACATAAGGCAATTAATTGTAGAATCAATGAAAGGAACAAATACACAAGAAACATGAATGGTGTAAATAGAAGATATGGAAATAATTGTGGATTTGTCAACATAAATTATAATTCATTTTCCCCATTGATGGATAAAAATATTGTTTGCTACAAATGTAATTATCTTGGTCACAAAGCACGAGATTGCAAATATATGAATGAAGATGTCCCTATGCCAACCACAGTATGGAGAAGGAAAGAGATTCCAAACAATGAAGATTGTCAAATATCATTAACCGATTAAGAATGTAAAGAAGAAGATGAATGGAAAATAGACAGTGGATGTTCTTCACACATGACTGGGGATCAAGACAAATTCATCATCTTGAAGAGAAAGGGTGGCAATGTTGCATTTGGAGATGACTCATCTGCCAAAATACTTGGAGAAGGTGTAGTAGAGCTTGGAAGAAAAAATGTAAAAGCAAAGAATGTCCTATTGATTGAAGACTTGAAGCATAATCTACTCAATGTTAGTAAAATGTGTGATCAAGGATACACTCGTATGTTTGACTCTTGAAAATGTAAAATTAGATAAAATAACTCAGGAAGATTGGTTGTAACTGCAACAAGAAGACCGAACAACATATACATCCTAGACATGAAGAAGAGAGATAAGACAGAAGCCACACAAAAGGATTCCAAGGAAGAAAAAGTCTCAAAGATGAAAAATAAGGATGAAATATTATTGAGTGCCACATGTTCAGGGGGAACGGCCCCAAAGAAGAAGGTCACCTTATGCCATTGAACTCGGGGGGAGAAGCCCTACCATCTACCATTGATGTCAAAGGGGGAGAGAAATTGGGATCATGATGATAGGGGGAGCATGAGTTGAAAAAGTTGAAATGGTTTAAGTATAAGTTGAAAAAGGTTTTAAATTGTACTTGATACTGATTCACCCCCCTCTCAGTATCAATAATTAGTACCTGAACTTACAAAAATAAAAATAAACAATAAGAAGAATAAAGCTCTAGGATGAAAAATACATTTAATGACCTTCTAAATTAAATAGTTCAAGTTAAATCAAACAAATGAAAATGTATAATATAGTGAAATCAAGACCATAAGAGATAGACCAATATAGTTTTAATGAACTTAAAGACATGATCAAGATCACCATTAGAACATTAAAAAATCAACTTATAACGATATGCCCTATGATAATTTTCAAAAAAATCTTTTGAATTTTGTATTTAAATTCATGAAATTCGAAAGAATTAAAAGATTAATCGATATAAACAAGGGTTAATACATGCAAGCAATTACTCTCAATTATAACAATTTCAAACACACTGGTGCTCAATCAAACCATAGTACACAAAGTATTTACAAAGAAAATCAAAGCAAACTGAAAAGAATTTTCAAAATGAAGAGGGCCCAAATTATATTTATTGATAATAAATACAAATTTGGGAGGGTTGTTATACAGGACAACAGGCCCCAATTAGACCCTTGTCCATTTGGGATGGTGATTTTGACTGGTTATAATGGGTCCAGTTACCCGTTTAAAAGGTTTTGCTTGAGTAAATGGAGACTTAACTTGAAGCTCTGCTAAATCCTATTTTCATGAAAGAAAATAACTAATCTATCTCTATTCTAAGTCTAAATTATCCTAACATGGAAATAGAAGTAGTTCTTGATGTCCCAATTAGGAGAAAGAAGAATAATATAAACTTGAGCATGAGATAAAAGTAATTTATTAAGCTATAGAAGTAGTTCATATAACCTAATAATTATTAAAACAAATACGCATCAATCTTAACTCAGTAAATAACTACTAAGGGAATATTAGATATGTATACTCACACTCAAGTAGTTCTTGATGTTCTAATTAGGAGAAAGAAGAATAACATAAACTTGAACATGAGATAAAAGTAAGTTATTAAGCTATAGAAGTAGTTCATATAACCTAATAATTATCAAAACAAATACACATCAATCTTAACTCAGTAAATAGTTACTAAGGGAAGATTAGATATGTATACTCACACTCAATATGGAGGATTAAAAGATATTGAACATGAGATAAGAATTTGTCTAACTAAGGAAACAATTCACATAAAAAGATAATAATTAAAGCATATGCATAACACTAGTGAACCTAGTAAACAGTTACCAAGCGACTACAGATATACATACTCATATTCAATAATTCAATTTGTCAAATTCAAACCAATCATGAAAGATAGTTTATCAATTATTTTAAATAAACATGAATTCGCATAAATACAATTGAAAGATTTAGTCATTCATTCTTCCATCCTCCAACCTCCTTTCTCTTTGAAGCTCATTCTCTTTTTATAGCCCCCTTGAGTTTGTTTTCTTTCCTTTATCTTAGCCTTCAAATCTTCTCAAATCAAATGTAATCTTAAACAAAAACAAAATCTTATCTAAATAATAAAATTAATATAATCAAACTAAAATCTATTCAAAATCGAATTTAAACTAAAATTAAATAAAATTTAATTAAACTATTAATCATAAAATTGAAACTATACTAACACAAAACTAAAGCTAAAAAGTAAAATGCAAATAAAACAAGTGTTGCATGGCAGCGTAGTCCCTGACAGTTTGGGATGGGAGTAAATGTGAGCGAGTACAGACACGTGGCTAGCAAGTAGAAATACATTTGGTTTGCATGAAAAACATAGTATTCCCAAATTAGTTCTTCCTGGAATATATCCAAAAATATCAACATTTAAAAGGTTCTTGGACAAAAAAAATTGGACGTCTAATGTTCCGTGACCTACAAATAGCACCCACAGTTCCGCGATATACAGATAGACAAGCAGAGTTGCGGACTATAGAAATTTATCATAAAATAATAATGTCTGTTACATATCTCTGGAAATTACATGAAAATTTAAAATCATACGATATAATAGTAATAACGCCTCATACATAGGTTCGTGGAGAAAAACGCAAAAAAAAATAGCATTCCCGAATTGGTTTTCTTTAAAACAAAGGCTTTTCTTGGAAACAAAAAAATTTAGCATTGTCGAATTAGTTTTCTTTACATACATGTTACATACGCTTGTGGAGAGAAACACAAAAAAATAATAGCAACCTCTGTTACATAGGTTCGTGGAAAAAAACACAAAGAAATTAGCATTCCCGAATTAGTTATCTTTAAAACAAGGGATCCTGGACACAAAAGAAATTGAAATTTATCAAATTTTATAATGTAGATATTTGGTTTTATACATACGAAATATGTACATTTATAAAGTATGGGGATGAGATTTTATAGAGAATGCACGGATTCATCATTCCATACTTCGCGAGTTTTTGGATCGCGGGTTCTCGGCCTGGCGGGCTCAAAAATGGGCCTCTGTTGTTCCATGGCCTACAAATAGCACAGAGAGTTCTACGATATACAAATTGAGAAGCGAACTTACGAACTATAGAAACTTATAAAAAAAAAAATAATGTCTGGTACATATCTCTGGAAATTAGATCAACATTTAAAAGCATACAATAGAGTAGTAATAACGTCTGTTACATAGGTTCGTGGAGAAAAAACACAAAAAAAGATTAGCATTCCTGAACTAGTTTTCTTTAAAACAAATGGTTATGGACAGAATAAAAATTGAAATTTATCAAAGTATAGGATCTTGGGCCTATGTTGTTTCGTGGCCTACAAATAGCACGGAGAGTTCTGCGATATACAAATTGAGAAGCAGACTTGCGGACTATAGAAACTTATAAAAAAATAAATAATGTCTGGTACATATCTCTAGAAATTACATCAACATTTAAAAGCATACAATAGAGTAGTAATAACTTCTGTTACATAGGTTCGTGGAGAAAAAACACAAAAAAAAATAGCATTCCTGAACTAGTTTGCTTTAAAACAAAGGGTTCTGGACAGAATAAAAATCGAAATTTATCAAAGTATAGGATCCTAGACACCCAAAGTATAGGATCTAGAATAGTAACAACGTCGTGCACGATAGAAAATTTAGCATAGAATAGGACACAAAAAAATGTAGCAGACCTCCATACTTAGCTAGTGTTTGGATTGCGGGTTCTCTGGCTGGTGGGCTCAAAATTGGGCCTCTGTTGTTCCGTGGCCTACAGATAGCACTGAGAGTTCCACGATATACAAATTGACAAGCCGACAGACAAAAAAATAAGCATAGAATAGGACACAAAAAATGTAGCAGACCTCCATACTTAGCCAATTTTTGGATCGCGGGTTCTCGGGTTGGCGGGCTCAAAATTGGGCCTCTCTTGTTCTATGGCCTACAAATAGGACTGAGAGTTCCACGATATACAAATTGGGAAGCGGACTTGTAGACTATAGAAATTTATCAAAAATAAATAATGGCTCTTACATATAATAACGTTTGTTACATAGGTTCGTGGAGAAAAAGACAAAAAAATTAGCATTTCCGAATTATTTTGTTTGAAAGCAAAGGCTTCTAGATAGAAGAAAAATCAAAATTTATCAAAGTATAGGTTCCTGGACACCCAAAAAGTTAGCATACAATACAATAGTAACAACGTCGTGCAAGACAAAAAAATTAGCATACATTAGGACACAAGAAATGTAGCAGACCCGAATTAGTTCTCTTTGGAAGAAATGAGAAAGGTTTATGGACAACCAAAATTTAGTATACAATAAATACATTCCCGAAACAGTTTTCGTTGGAATTTATCAAAAATTTCTCGGGCTGGCGGGCTCAAAATTGGGCCTCTCTTGTTCCATGGCCTACAAATAGGACCGAGAGTTCCGCGATATACAAATTGAGAAGCATACTTGCGGACTATAGAAATTTATCAAAAATAAATAATGTCGGTTACATATAATAACGTCTGTTACATAGGTTCATGAAGAAAAAGACAAAAAATTAGCATTTATGAATTAGTTTGTTTTAAAGCAAAGGCTTCTGGACAGAAGAAAAATTGAAATTTATCAAAGTATAGGTTCCTGGACACCCAAAAAGTTAGCATACAATACAATAGTAACAACATCGTGCAAGACAAAAAAACTTAGCATACATTAGGACACAAGAAATGTAGTAGACCTGAACTAGTTTTCTTTGGAAGAAATGAGAAAGGTTCGTGGACAACCAAAATTTAGTATACAATAAATGCATTCCCGAATCAGTTTTCTTTGGAATTTATCAAAAATTAATAATGTGTGTTACATCTTTCTGGAAATTTAAATGTGTTTGTCATATAGACTTGGATTGGGGCTCCTGCGGACCATAAAAAAATAAGTACAAGAATTAGGAATGTCGAAAGGAGAAGTGTGCGGCGGTAGAGAGGAAGACCTGAAAAGAAGAAATTGGAAGTTGTGAGTCTTTGGTTACAGTTTTCTATTTAAAGAGGTCATAAGTGGATTGATAAAGAAAATAAGATGATAGTATAGACTTAAACTGGATTGATAAAGAAAACAAGATGCCATTATAGACTTACTATGAACCCGATGTGTTTTTGTTGTTGTTGTCAATGGTCAGTGGAATCTTGTCCACCGATAGTTGCCCTTCTTGGACGAGGATTTCCATTCTCTATTGGAACCATTCTTCGATGTATCTTTTCATGGGGGTCATGTTGATTTCATCCTGGATTTCTATGTCGTAAAGGTCGTTTTGTAATTTCCTTAGATCCATTGAAATACTATGCGGACTTTGTTCAATTTCTTCATTGTGTGTTGCATACTCCAGTACCCAGTGCTAGTGGTCATCTAGATGATGTTCAGTTATGCCGTAAAAATTTCCAAAAGACAACCCCTTTAAAATATTAACTTGTTCCTGGAAGGCTTCTTTGTTGATTAACAAGTATTTGAGAATTAAGTTTGGGTCTTGAACCTCGTTGGTACTTCCGGCTAAGTCCATTTGGATCAAGCTTGTGAATAAATTTTCCTCTTCTAATATGAGTTGTTTACATGATTTGACAATGACCTCCAGGTTGTTAATTTTCTTTTGCCAACATGATTTTACTTTTTTGGCCTACTTTGGCGAGGGGAGTTTTTCTTGTCTTCTTTTCAGTTCCGATGTGTTGATGGCATAGTTGGCAAAATGGGTCAGCACCTGTTCACAGAAATGCTGGTCCTTTTTTAAATTTGCCTCCAAATGTTCTAGGAAACCATTTGCCTTCTTTCCGAAGGAAACTAAATTTTGCAATGTTTCCCAGGCTTCAGTAACTAGATGCATTCTTTTGTTGATGTTATTCTCTACAAGGGATCTAGATCATGCAAGGAGGGTAGAGGATACTTTCATCTTAGCTGCAGTGGTAGAAGGCACGATTTTTGCCAAAGGATTGGAAAAGTTTGGAGTTGCAATGAAAGCCTGCTCAAATTCGTTGAGGTGGTCTTTCAGATTGGCATTTTCTGTCTCAATTCCTCCAATGCAATCATGAAGAATTTCACCGGTTACTTGGTGAAATGAGGAGATTTGGGATGACCGCATTTTACTAAAGTTAATCTCTGTGCGAGATTTGCCTTTCCTGTTTGTTATATCTCTCTTTTCATTGACCATACTTTTAGATTGGCTGTAAAAAACAACGCTCTGGAATACGAAGGATTTATCTTCGTCAAAAATTTCAGTCTCAGATATTTCCACCGCAGACGACACAATTTTGTGCATGTGCTCAGTTTCAATTTCAAGTTGCAGTTGTTCACTTTCAATTTCGGGTTCCTCCGCCTGGCCTGCATTGTTTTTTCTCTTCTTCGTCACTGGAAGTTTGTGAGAACTATCAATTTTTATGCGAGGAGGGTTCTTATCTCCTCCTTCGTTTGAAGATTTCTAGGTTTCTTTCTTAATGGGGTGGGCCGTCGAAGCGATGCTCCGTTATGTCATGCTCTTGAGAGTGTTGGCGGGGGACTGGGTACTTTTCTCGCCAGATACTTTTCCATGTTGTCTGTACAATTTAGTTGCGCTTTGCAATGTCTCTGTGTCACAATTGGCAGAAGCAGGATTTTTGTCCACACTGTCCCTGTCTTGGGTCAGGTGTCTATGGATAAAAGTGTTGTTAAAGCCAACTTCCAGTAAATGCTCTCGAAATATCCCATTAGAGTCAAACCCTTTTAGCCTTTCACCATACGTTAGGTTCAATTTAGTGAAATGGGTGGCAAACTCGTCAATCTTGTCCATGTTTCTGCACACGAAGTCTCTGACTTTCTAGGGCAGAGGAATGAACTGTTTTTTTTTCTTGTCGTGGAAAAAATGCAACCAGTCGTTGTATTGCCTTGCTATTTTTGCAACAAACATCTTTTCCATGATGTGGCATGGAAGGAAAGAAGGATTTTCCTTAGAGCCAAAGACCATGAGAACACTATGATTTTCCTTTTATTCAAGTGTGCCCTTCCTATTCAAAAACTTGGTTGCCTGGACAGACATCCGTGGAGCATCCTTGCCTAATAATAAATCTTTGAAAACTAAGACAAATCCATTAAAAACTTCATAAAAACAATGGGAGGCCTTGTGCCTCCACAGGGCCTCATACTAGAATTTTACCGAGTCAAATCCACGGTTTATTTTATTGGAAAGAGAAAGTTTTGGAAACGGGCAGCAATGCACTATTGCGAAAATCAAGTAGGATGACATATAAAATTTGTTTGATTCTTTTAATCGTGACAAATGGGAATAGAGCTCAATGGAAATTATCTTCCCCCAATCGAAAATGTATTGTTCCTTGACTGTGAAATACAAAATATAAATAATTATATGGGAAATGCTTGTCGTTGATGCATGTCCCGTTATTCTTGTAAACATCCAAGCAATTTCCCGGAATGGATTTCTAAAGGAACTTACCTGCAACCTTATGATATCTTCAGGAACTTTTATCGGGTCTTCGAGGAAGTCGGCTAAGATGCCCAACCTGTTATCATGTTTTTCTAGAAATTGCTTGCAATCTTGTCCTCTGAACGTCAATGTTGGCTTCGACAATTTTAACATCTCGCGGAAGGCCTGAGGTGACAAAGAAACAGGAGAATGGTCACGTAGTGGAATAATTCTTTGGACTAGAATATATATTTCAACGCACCAAGAGACCACCTCCTTAAAGTCAAAAACCTTAGGGACGCAGCCTTCACGAGCGATCCCAAACGTCCAAATAACTTCGTTCTGGGCGGAATGGGATGAATAGTAAAAGTATTCTCTAGACCACTGGAAGTTCTGGTCCTGATGTCCGAAGATATTTACTGTATCTCCACAAAACTATTTTTGACTTGCTGCCATAAGTCTACAAGAACCTTTGTTTTCTCCAGACGATGGATGAAATGAAAAGTTGGAAGGGATAATATAATCCTGTGAAAATATCGGTCCAAAGTGTGTGAATGGGAGATGTCCTCGAGACTTTCATTCATTAATGACAATTTCGACGGTTGTTGCATGATGTGTTCTTAACATTAAACACTAGTAATCACATACATAGAAATACGAACATGGCGGATAATGCAATGAGCGATTAAGCATTGTAGATTTCTTGAGCGAGCCAACACGACGATGCATGTTCGAGATGAACAATCGGAAGGGACAAAATAACTCTTTGCACATCTTGGTTTAATGCGTAATAATGGGAGATCTCCTCGAGAGTTTTGCGCATTAATGACAATGTTAATAGTTCCTGCATGGTCAGTTGTTAGCATGAAAGGTTTCTAATCGCATAGTAAGAAAGAATGGAGGTCACGGGCACGGGAAAAACAAATTTGAAATAGGGTTACAAGGTACAATCGTTGAAGGTGAGGGAACGAGGGCCAAATTGTATGTCTTAAAACTTTTTGAGTGCAATACGGCTAATAGCGAAGAGGGTATGGTAGGACAGTCCAGAGGGAAATTTGTATATGACTAGTAAGAGCATAACTAATGTATATCAGGAAGGACAGAAAGTTAGTGTGGATGGAAGGCAATGAGAGATACTTTGAAACATTTGTGAGCTATGGCAGAGTGAACCTTGCGAGTTTGACAATTCCATGATGGAATTGTAGATCACAGAAGTTTTGAGTGTAAGATGTACACGACACAACAAGAAGCAGAGTTCGAAACCACCAAGCCGACAACTGTGGCCATAAAATTGTCTGAGTATGGCCATAGATGGAGATAAATATATGTCAACCCACCAATGTTGGAACTCGCGACCATAGAAAGGAGGCTAAGTATATAACCAGAAAGCGATAATACAAGGAAAGAAGAAAAGGGAAAAAGGACCAAGGAGTACGCGGTGGAATTGTAAATCACGGAAATTTTGAGTGCAATATGTATATCACGGAACAAGAAGCAGTGGAGTTCGAATTCGCCAACCCGAAACAGTGACTAACAAATGGAGATTTCGTGAACCCGTGAACAGGAGAATCCAAAAATGAGTCAAAAGGTCTCCCTAGAAGACGCGAGGCCCCGACGGCCAAATTGTATCGTTTGAAACATTTGAATGAATAATCTGTAACACGGAAGAGGGGACGATGTCGGAACCTGATAGTGAATTTCTATATTGCGGAGGGCTGGATGCGAACTGTTTCGTATCAGTGTGTGCCGTTGCCACTAGAAAGAGTCACTAGCAAGAGCACAACCAATGTATATTAGGAAGGACAATAAGTTAGTTGGGATGGAAAACAAGCACAGATACTAGAAACATTTGTGAATCATGGTAGAGTGAAGCTTGTGAATTCAAGTCTGCGGTAGAATTGTAGGTCACAGAAGTTTTGAGTGCAAGATGTACATCACAAAACTAGAAGCAGAGTTCGAAACTGCCAACCCAGTAACCACAGCTGTAAAATTGGGTATGGAAACCAACAGCGGTCAGTCGGATTCGTCATGTCATTATATAGATGGAGATAAAGTTATGTTGGCCCGCGAATGCTGGACCTCGCGATGATAGAAAGGAAACTTAAGTATATAACCCGAGAGGCATAATACACGGGAAGAAGAAAAGGGAAAAGGACTAAGGAGTCCGCAATGGAATTGTAGATCACGAAAATTTTGAGTAGAATATGTGAACCCGATAGTCAATTTGTATTTTGGATCACAGGTTCTCAGGATAGCGGGCTCAAAATTGGGCGTCTGATGTTCCATGCCCTACAAATAGCATCCACAGTTTCGTGATATACAAATTGACAAGCGGAGTTGCGGACATATCTCTGGAAATTACATGAACATTTAAAAGCATACAATAGAATAGTAATAACATCTGTTACATGGGTTCATGGAGAAAAACACAAAAAAAATACCATTCCCGAATTAGTTTGCTTTAAAACAAAGGCTTTTCTTGGAACGGGAAGCAGAGTTCGAAACCGCCAACCCAGCAACCGCGGCCGTAAAATTAGCTAAGTATGGAAAGCAACAACGGTCAGTTGGCTTTATGGTGTGATTATATAGATGGACATAAAGATATGTCAGGACGCCAATGCTGGAACCCGCGATGATAGAAAGGTGATAAGTATATAACAAGAGAGCCATAATACACAGGAAGAAGAAAAGGGAAAAAGGACTAAGGAGTTCGCGGTGGAATTGCAGATCACGAAAATTTTGAGTAGAAGATGTGAACCCGGTAGTCAATTTCTATATTGTGAAGAGTTGGATGCCAACTGTTTAGTACCATTGTGTTCAGTTGTCACTAGTAAGAGCACAACTAATCTATATTAGCAACGAGAGGAAGTTAGTGAAGATGGAAGGCAAAAACAGATACTTTGAAACATTTGTGAACCATGGTAGAATGAAGCTTTGTGCCAACCCAAAACAGTATCCAAGAGTTGGAAATTTCATGAACCCGACAACAGGAGGATGAAAAACAGGCTGACAAAGTCTCCGCAGAAGACACCAGGCCCCAAGTTTCCAATTGTATCACTCTGAACATTTGAATGCATAATCTGTGACAAGGAAGAGAGGATGGTGTGGGAATCCGGTAGTGAATTTGTATATTGCAGAGGGTGTGATGCCAACTGTTTTGTAACTCTCTGTCCAGTTGTCACGACTGAGAGATAATTTAGTATTGACAAAAAAAATTTAGATAGTGTTAGATACTTGACAAGGATTACCATCCATAAGCAATGGAAATCTCCACCCCAACAGCCTTGGACTCTGTGTGTCAATTTGTATATCAAGGAACTGGGAGCGTTGTTTGGAGGACACAGAACAATAGAAATGCAATGTTCAGTCAGGAAGTCTGTAGGTCTTCTCGTCAATTTGTATATCGCAGAATTCTGGGTGCTATTTGTCGGGCACAGAACAATGGAGGACCAATTTTGATCATGCACGCCCGAGAACCTACGATCCAAAATGTGTCTAGGTATGGAATGCGCAATCCGTAGATGCTCAACAAAATATCATGTCCATACTTTATAGTCCCATAATACACAGGAAGAAAAAAAGGGAAAAAGGACGAAGGAGTCCACAGTGGAATTGTAGATCACACAAATTTTGAGTGGAAGATGTATATCACGGAAGGACACAAAGTCGTTGGGGATGGAAAGAAGCAACATATACATTGAACGAAGTCAATTTATATGAGGAACCCGCGGTGCAATTGTATATCATGGATGTTTTGAGTGCAATATGTATATAACGGAACGATAAACAGTCGGGTTCGTAAGCGCCCACCCTGTAGTGGCGGCCATAAAACTGCCTAAGTATGGAAAGGAATAGCGGTCGGCTGGATCCGTCTTGTGAGGATATGGATGGAGATGAATACATGTCATCCCGCCAAGTTTGGAACTGGATACCATAGAAAGGCAACTAACTATATATCCAGAAAGCGATAACCAGCGGGAAGAAGAAAAGGCCAGTTCATATGCGCCAACCCGGCAACCACGGCCATAAAATTGCCTAGGTGTGCAAAGGAATAGCGGTCAGTCAGATTCGTCATGTGAAGATACAAATGGAAATGAAGATATGCCAGCCCGCAAACCCTACAAGCGCCCATCATACAAAGAAGACTAAGTATAAAACCAAAAAGCCATAATGAATGGGAGAAGGAAAAGGGGAAAAGGGATAAGTATCTGACAGTTGAAAAACTTTTTTTTTCTTTTTATTAATGGCAATGTTTTCGAACCCCTACTGGGTTCTCACTAGTAAAAGCATAAACTGCAGATCACTGATGTTCTTTGGCTGCAAGATGTATACGATGGAACAAGGGACATATTGGTGGGTACCGCGAACCCGGGGCCTGGTGGCCAGATAACAGCCTAAGTATTGGTCAAGAGAAAGGTTTGATATCTATTTCAATAGTATTCATACTAATATGTATTAATGGAGAAACTTTTCATATTTATCTCAATAATATTCATACTAATATATATTAATGGATTGTTTATGTTTCAAATGCAAATGATCTCCCAATTTGCACGATGCTCTTCGGTTCGCAAATTTCATTGAAACCACAAAAATTTTGATTGTAAGATGTACATAGTGCAACAAGAAACATGAATTTGCATTGTGGTTTCAATGAGATAAACTCATTATCATCTATTCATCTTGTATTTATTGCAATGACATGAGCAAATGTCGACTCTCCATAAACATCAATATCTAAATTAAATTAAATGTAATGAAAATTTGGTGTGATTTAAGTAATTAAGATAGCTTCAGCCGTCCCTTTATTAATGCCTAGTGAGTTATCAGCAGTTAAATCATAAATTGCAGAGCACCAAAGCTCTTTGGCTGCACAAACAGAATTCCTTAAGCTTTGCAAAAGAGGAAGTTTTTGTATTTATTCCAATAGTATTGATATTACTATATATGCACAGATATTATCAAATAGAACAAGTTGTCTTCTTGTAACTCATTAATTCATTCTATTTACGGGACCTGAAGAATGGAAACAGGACGGCTCCTCCAATTTATTTCTTTAAATATAGGACCGGCGCCACATAAGTATGGCTTATGAAAAATTATTCTTAAATGTAAAATGTAAGCAACGAACAGAGCAGGCTTTATTTAAATTGAAGTAGTGGGCAGCAGAAAGAAAATCTTGTCATCCATGTTTATTGACACAGGGGAAGAAGGCACAAAATAAAATTAAAACAAATACCAGAGATTGGAAAATACTATTAGAAAGTAAAGCAGAATTATTCTATATCCAAATAAGATGGGTTACAAAATACAGTTGGGTCTATTTTCCACAATGATTGTGATTTCACCTGCCACCAACCAATAAAAAATATGTACACTGATGAAGCTTGTTCACAGTTCTCTTGACGTCCAAACCATTTATTTGTAAAAAATGAGTTCAATATCAATTTCGGGTTTTCTACTTAATTGTTGTTGCCAACTACATCTATCCCAGTTTTTTGAACACCTTGTCTCTTCCAGATATGGCCTACTTGCAATTGCTAGTTATTCAACATTCCATTCTTTGTCAAGTAGTAATTTTCTTCTGTCGTCGAAAACTTGGGGTTCAAGGTGCTTTCCTTGCAATGTTCCTGACCCTTGACATCCGAGAAAACTTAGAAATGCAATTCACACCGATTTCAAAGTGGAGGAAGTCGTTTTATGTCACCATAGTTATGGCAAGGGAAAAAAATTCAAGTATGTTGTGAGTGGTATTCTCCCTATATTCGATCATCTGTTTGGTTGAAAATCCTGCCTGAAGATTTGTATGTTGAACTTCTTTTCTTTATTACAGTAAATTGGAAGAAATGTCCAACCCAGCTAAAAAAATGCAAATATGTTGAGGTGCATAACTTCTTCGGGCAGCATAGATCTACCAAGTGCATCATCACCACAGGTCTGGCAAGTGTATCAAATGTTGCAGATCACATGAGAAAATTTTGTAGCGATAATATGTCATTTTATCCACCCATACAGTTTATGTTACCCGTCTATGGGTGCATTCGCAAGTGGAGTAATATTTCGTGTCATTTACGAACATGGGGGGGCATTCTACAAGCCATTGTAAATGCGTCGCCCCCAAAGAAGAAAAAATCTTGTGGGATCTATAGAATTCGATACACTTGCAAAAAATCTATGTTGTTGGAAGAAGCTATATACTTCAACGAAGAACTATTTTGCACGTGACCTGAAAATCCATTACAAATCCCAGCAAGAAAACAGAGAAGTTCAACAAACAAATCTCTAGGTAGCCTTTTCAACCAACCAAAGAATCGAACACAGGGAGAACACCAACCAGAACATACTTGTTCTTTTTTTTTCCTCCTCTCTGACTTTCTCTTCTATAACATAATTTGTTTTTTACTCAAAGTTCACGTCACATAAAAACAGTCTCTCTTCTTTCATCTGGGCCTCATTCACATCTCTAAGTTGTCTTACATGTCCATGACCAGGGACATTAGAACGAAGGCACCCTAAATTGCAACTCTTTAATGAAATGGCAATAAGTATTTAAAAGCAACATTGGATGATCTTCCGTAGATTTTGTGTTAATTTTTTTTAATGACAAATGTTCTCAATATTTTCGCTTATTAATGCCAACCTTTCTGAATATGTACGCTCAATAGTGACTATTAGCACGTATTAAAATTCCCATATCCAAGCAGATTCTCAAATCTCACATCTAAGATATGCACAATATTAAAGAGGGACACGACGTGAAGGCCTTTGTGGGCGACACAATCGTGGACTATGCTGAAGCTTTTAAGAAACTAAAAGACTGCAAACAGGGGAAAAAAGAAAAAAATATATTTTTGCAAACTCAAAATTGAGGCAAAAGAATTACCATATCCATTCATTTTAATGGGAGATGTCCTCAACCTTTCCAGTTATTAAAGATCGTTTTTTCGCACCTGTATTGTCGGTTCTGACTTTTGAAAGCATAATCAATGTCTATTGGGAAGGGCAGAAGGTAGCGGGGATGGAGGGAGGGACAAATGATTTTAAATTTTTTGAACCCGAAAAATCGTGAACCCGCAAAATTGAGCCAGAAACGCAGTTTACAAGAAAAAAATGAAAGGAAGAGAAAAATTATATCGCTCACACAAAAAAACCTACTCTCATAACTATGAAACCATAGCAACACATAATCCCGGGAAAAAGCATCGCCAGCTATGAAATATAGTTTGAGGTCGACACAGTTCCAATCACGATTGCAGAAACCCAAACGTGCAAACTACAAGAACACGAACAGGCAAGCAAGAACAACAACATGCAAATAAGAAATCAGTGGAGATGCAAAAAACAAGCATGAACCAGTAAACTAGCAATGTCACTGAAACATATAAATTTAAAAAACGAAAAAAAAAATGTATTGTAACAAACGTGTTAAGTAAGCATTCAACACTACTAAGCATGTTAGGCGAACATTTAAGTCTGTTAGAAATGCTCTCTAAACATGTAACAACAAAATGCAATGTGGCAGATCTCTGACGTATCCCCAAAAAATTATTATATTTTTTTGTAACAATAGTTAAAACACCAAAGAATGTATTGGAAGGCCAAACTTTGGATATTCCACCATATCAAACATTGCCATAGATTTACCTAGCATAAAATTCTAAACCAAACATTTGGATTAATGCTAGCATTAATCTACCTTCGATGAATGCATAACAAAATATATGATTCAGAAAGACCATATACAATCAAATACTTTGGATATGCCAACATACATAACATTGGGAATAGCGAAGCCGGCAATAAGACCTCCAATCCCTTGTCCAATCAGATCATGACAAATATGGTACTTTTTTTAATATAAAAATGAATGTTTTCAGTTCCCTGGTTCCAACAATAGAAAATATGGAAATATTTATGGTCCCTAAAAGCCTGTTGGCTGTCGGCTACAATTGCATTGCAAAAGGACTAAACAGTGTAAAGCTGCAGTGATTGCACATCAAACTCCACTGCTACCAAACAATAAATTGCATTAAATAGACTATCTCCACAGTTAGACACAGCATTTGTTGCCAGTTGTAAACCATGGCAATCTATGTGATGCATAATCCATTCCCACTGCAATTCAAGGTCTTCTCAAAATAGGAACAAGTAAATATGAGGTACTTCAACATTGCATATGGACATTTTTCTGTACAGGAGTGGTTCATAATGACTACTGACAGCATTGGCATCATGGAACAAGATGCGATATGGATTGTCAGAGGCAGCTTTGTTGAATAGTAGATATCTTCTTTTTCTTGTCAATGACCTTATTCCAACCGATATATTGAGCCAGTTAGATAGCCACCGTATACAAAATGTGTCTCCCCAAAGTCCCCTCTCATGTGCAGGCAGAGCTGGAGATGCAGACAACTACATCTTTGAAAAATACATAGAGACATCATGTATTTCATGCAACTGCCGAAGAAAATAAGATTCTAGTTCGTATTCATAAGAGTTCAATGCCTCTGCGTCGCCATTTTTTAAACAGACCAAGAAATAATCTATCAATCCATTGCACAGCTCGGTCGACGAATACCGAAAATGAAACAAATCCTGGAATGTATCGAAAAGGCAATCCCCTGCAGTATATGAGAATGCATCGAATCTAAAGACGTCATTGCTATGCAAAGCCACATCAATGCTGCCATGTATAATGGACTGTGTATCTATTTCATACAACTCAACATCTATTACTTCTTCCATCTTTTCAACTCTGATTTTGAAGTTGTTTGTTAGATACTTTCACTTTGTCTGAAAACAGAGAAAAGGGGGGGAAAGAAATAATAGCACCCAATAAAAAAAGGAAAGCAAAATAGGAAAACTACAAGCCCGAAACTAGGTACCAAACTGAAGAAACAATGCAAATAAATAACACCATAAATTTACTCAACAAAAAGACAACAAATGGGCACAGTTTTCTGACCCACAGAATAAAATCATTTCTTGCGTCTACACCCCGGCCGATGGTTCCCTCTTCTAATAGCTTCGAACTACTTTTCAAGAATCCCTTCGCATTGCAATTTTCCAAATAGTTATGAACATCACAGCCGGCATATGAAGACACATGGTTTCCAAGAACATAAATTAAGAGCATAGACAAAGATTGTCTGCAATAGAATTTGGAGGCAGGGACCCCCACCATTGAAAATCAGCAACAGGGAAACTTACCCGTCAACGAGGGATGACAAGAGGTCAGCCCCGAAAACTGGAAACCGCAATAACAGGTCCAACAACTTGCAAAGTCGAAGATGTCCAACTGCAAGACCTCAACTTTGCAAAGTTGAATTAAACAACAACAACAATCATGGAACCAAGCAGCGAACAAGCATCGACCACTGAAGCAGTGATGTCGAGCATTAAAAAAAATGGAACGAAACTGTATCCCAATGCATTTGCACAATAAACATTTAACCTATCAGGACCGCCTAACGACCTAGCCCTGTACAAACATTTAAGAAAAAATGCAGCGTGGCAGGCCTGTTCTCTCGAAGTGCACAACAATAAAACAAAAATCACACATACTAATATGGTAGACAATGTATTTTAGCTAGCAGAAATTGCTAAAGGAAACATTAGAACTAATGCTAGCATTAATCCACCTTCGACCATTGCATAAGAAAATATATGATTCTAAAAGACCATATATGATGAAATACTTTGGATATGCCAACATATATAACATTGGGAATAGCGAAGCCGGAAAAAAGACCTCCAATCCATTGTCCAATCACATCTTGACAAACATGGTACTTTTTATTATATAAAAATCGACGGAAGATGTTCGACTACCATCAAAAAAATGGAATGAAACTGTATTCCAACGCACTTGTAAAATAAACATTTAAGATTGCCAGACCTGTTAGGTAAACACTTAAGACTGTTAGGATCGTCTAAGGGCCTAGCCTTGTACAAAATTTTAAGAAAAAATGCAGCGTGGAAACCTCTTCTCTTGAAGCACGCAACAATAAAGCAAAAATTAGACATACTAATATGGTAGACAATGTATTCAAGCTAGCAGAAAATGCTTAAGGAAACATTCGAACTAATGCTAGCATTAATCCACGTTCGACCAATGCATAAGAAAATATATGATTCAAAAATACCATATACGATCAAATACTTTGGATATGCCAACAAATATAACATTGGGAATAGCGAAGCCGGCAATAAGACCTCCAATCCGTTGTCCAATCAGATCTTGACAAACATGGTACTTTCTATTATATAAAAATCGATATTTTCACTTCCCTTGTTCCAACAATAGATAATATGCAAATATTTGTGGTCAATGCACAATTTAATACCAGGTCAACAATTTATCGATTGCTATAGTCCCTCTTTACCTACGGCACAGACTAATAACTCTACATTAACTAAGGATAAAAATCAAAATAAAAGAAATTTATACTAAATCTAATAACCAAAATTAATTTAAACTAAATTAAATCTAACTAAAACTAATCGAAGTAAAAAGAATTAAAAACTAAAAAACAAATTTTAACTACATTACAAATACAATTAAAGTAATAAGACTAAAATGAATAAAAGAAAATTAAACTAAAATGTAATAATTAATCTAAATTATTATTACAACTCAAACTAAACTGTATTAATATAAACACTTAAACCAAAAGTTAAAAGAAAACAAATTTAAACTAAAAGAATTTTAAATTAAACTGAATTAAAACTGGAAATAAAAGTAATAAACATAATTCAAACCAAACTACAACTAATAATTATCCTACACGTAAATGGTGATAATCGGTGATAATCCATGTGGAAAAAGTATATTTAAGATCATTTTGGTGAGTAGAGCGCTAACTGTAATTATTATAATTTTACCACAACTAATACCAAATGAAAAATCTGAATCCTTTGCAATTTAGTGGTATATGGTTCCAAGACTTAACTTCAATAGCTCGTGGCTTATTGTCCTTGTACAAAATATCCAGAAATCTGATCCCTTTTGTCATGCATTAATGATCATATATCCAGAAAAAAAAAATTCAGTTTTTCTCCATTTCAAAGATAGTAATTTAGAAAAAAAAAATTAATGAAGAGAAAAAAAATAAAAAAAAATGATCATATATCCAGAAAAAAAAATTCAGTTTTTCTCCATTTCAAAGATAGTAATTTAGAAAAAAAAAAATTTAATGAAGAGAAAAAAAAAAAAAAAAAAATCTAATGAAGAAAAAGTGCAAAAATGGAAAAGTTTACAATTCCATATAGATGCAAAAGGAAACCAGAGCATCAAATCACTTATCTAAAAGTTTCTAACTATTCACAATCATAATTATTATATGCACCTGATACAAAGTTATATTGGTTTTAGCTAGATTTTCTTGTACAAAGGGTAGAAGTTGGTCTCCAACTTTGATTGTACTAGTAGAAAAGTGTGAAAAATGGGAAAAATGGTGATTTTTGAGAGTTATAACTTTTAGCTCTTAGTTTAGGTTAAAGCATGAGTACATTCACCAAAAACATAATTTAAAGAGGAATACTTAGGAAGGATAAGATTTTGGATTAGTGTTTCATATTTCTTCGAAAAATGGAAAGATAAAAGACATGTAGCCTTAATTGACAATGTGCATACTTTCCAAAATTTGAAAGAAGATGCTACATATCTAGAAATGAGATGTATCTAATAGTGTTACTTGTATGCATGCTTCTTGTAGAATCAGTTATACAATAAGGACAAGTAAAGATCAAAATTGAAGGGAACCATTACGAAGAAGGCATGGAAGATGGACAAGGACATTCCAATCATGAAGAAGAAGTTAGAGGCATACATATAGTGTAGGAAACGAGGATACTATAGGGAATGGATTTATTATATATGGTAGAAACTTTGAGGGGTTTGAAGATGGAGGTGTAGAGTTGATAATGAGAGGATATTAAAATCCCAAAAGAAGCAAAATTAGCTAAACATTCAATTGTTATAGAGTTTAAACCAATTGCATAGACAAATAAAGAATAGATCAATTTCAAAGCATGAAGAAGAAGGCATATATCATGCAAGTAAGGATAGTTGTTGAAGATACAAGCGCTCAAGAAGTGTTACTAGAAATTAAATACATCACTACTCACCAACTCATTCAGCCAAGAAGTCTTATGCATCTAAAGAATCAAAGAGTAGTTAAGAAGTGTCCCCATTCACATATCAAAGAAGAAGACGTGAACAAGATAGTTTGCTAAAAGAGCTTGGGAAGATTAAGAGACCAACCTTTTATGGTGAAAACAATATGGTAGAGGATGTTGAAGCTTGGTTGCTAGCGATAAGAAATTATTTTCAACTACATAACTACTCATCCAATCTAGAAGCCATAATTTATATATGCCATCTACAAGGAAAAGCTTCCATGTGGTGTGCTCAACTAAAGGAATTTAGGCACATTAATGAGAGGATTTCTTGGAAACGGTTCAAAAAATATTTCTAGTAGCAGTACCGTTCTAAGCACTACTATGACAAGAAGATGCAGGGGTTCTTTGCACTCAATTTGGGAAATATGATTATGGAATAATATGACAAGAATATTTTGGAGCTACTAAAATATGTGGGCTATATGGGCTATATTTGTAAGGTAGCTAGAGAGGTAGTGGGGGGGCCCAGAGGGCCCATAGTGATAATAGTGGAGGTCATTCAATGTAAGGTGGACTAGGTCCACTATATTATTAAATAAGACCCACTATGGTAGTTAGATATAATAAATGGGTAATTAGATATACTTAATGTAAGAGGGCTTCTTAGAAGGTTCTACTTCTAGAAGATTCCTCCTCTAGAATGTTCTTAGGAGATGATAGCACTATATAAAGGGGTTCAAGCAATGTAATGAGATATGAAGAGAAGTATTGTATTTGGAGTGGTAGCTCAATAGGAGGATGCCCCCTCGAAGAGGCAAGTGAACAGGAGAGGATCCCTTCCATAATAGGATCCATTGTACGGTGTTGCCCTACCTCAAGGGTTTGATATAATAAAGTTGTGATTTTCTATATTGTTCTTCTATATCTGTTGTGGTGCTTTTGTATTCAGTCTTTGGTTCTTAACAATATTGAAGGTGAAGATACAAAGGTTCTTAAGTGGAATTCCATCATTTAATAGAGATAAAATCCAATTTGATGAACCTAAGACTCTTGAAGAGACCATTTGGAAATAAAAATACCTATATGGTCAGAACAAAGGAAGTGCAATTTTCCAAAGGTATTGGAAAGATAAGAAAAAGGACAAATTGAATTAGAGAAAGAAGGGATTCAAGCCTCCTTTCTTTGGAATAGACATAATACATGATAGCAAAGTTAGTCAGTTCATAGTGGATCTAAGATGGTAGAATCCTTGGGGAAAATGGTAAGGTAACCAATCAAATGTTATGGATGTGAAGGAGACCATTTGTACAAAGGTTGTCCTCATAAGGGAGACAAAATGGAAAATGTGTACAACATACAAGACATAACTATAATGGAAGATGTGGGTAGCAACATCCTAAGAATATATGCAGTCTTGGAAAATCAATAGGAAAACCATCAAAAAAACATGATTGAGGTTGAAGGTAAGATTTCCAATCAACTTACAACAATTTCAGTAGATTTAGAAGCAAATCATAGTTACATTTCCCTTGATTTAGTTGAACAATTTCAATTGAATATAAGTAAACATGAGAAATCATGGTTGGTTCAACTATCTACTGAAACTAAAAGGAAGGTTTATGATATTGTCAAAGGTTGTCCATTAGATATGAATGGTGTTAACACTATTGCAGACCTAAACATAATACCACTTGGCTCATATGATTTCCTCATTGGAATTGATTGGTTGGATGTAAGTAATGGCATTCTAGATTGTCATAACAAGACTTTTACTTGTATTAATGAAGAAAGAAAGCATAAGAAAGTGAAATAAATTCCAAGGCCTATTTCTATAAGGGATATTTGATCCTTACAATTGAAGAGATGCTTCAGGAAAATATATCAATTTTATGTAGCTCAAGTGGAAAAGTCAGCTAGGTGAAAAATACCAAGTCTTGCGTAATTTCTAGTGTTGCAAGAGTTTGCAGATGTGTTTGAGGAAATACCAAGATTGCCACCAAAAGAGATATATATTTCCCCATTGATTCAATCCCTGGAGCAACATCAATATTTAACACTCCATATAGAATGAGTACACTAGAATTGAAGGAGTTTCAAATGCAATTAGAAGAAATATTAAAGAAGGGGTATATACGCCCAAGTGTCTCTCCTTGGGGAGCACCAGTACTCTTTGTAAAGAAGAAAGATGGAACTTTAAGGTTGTGCATTGATTTTAGACAATTGAAAAAAGCCACTATGAGGAATATATATCCTCTACCCAAAATTTATGACTTTTTTTATCAACTAAGAGAAGCAAAGATCTAGGAGTGAAAGGAGCAGGAGGGATCATCTTTGATACCAAAAAAAAGAAGGAAATTATTGTGCTCGGGTTCTAGGAAGATCAACAAATAACCAAGTTGAATCACTTGCTCTTTTGGAGGGATTGGAACTAATTGATGCAAGAATATATAAAAGAATAATCATCATATGTGATTCAGAATTGATAATCAAAACCATACGAAAAGAATCTATGCAAAGTCAAAGAGGCATTTCAAGAATCGTTCTCATAATCAACACAGAGGTAGCGATATTTGAAGGGGTTGAATATTATCATATTCTCATAGCACCAAATGGAAAGGATGACATATTAGCCAATGAAACATGCAATCTAGAACAAGGGGTTATGAGATATATTCAAGGCACTAAAAGGATATTAATACCATAAATATATAATGAAGTTTATATTAAAAAATTTGTTAAGAGATATTAATCCATGCACCCTGATTAATCATGAGAGAGATATCAAATTTATGAAAGCATACATGTTAAATCATAGGGACATAAACTCGCATGGAACTCCTTTATACATTCACACAACGGGAGGTACCAAAAATTACGAGAAGTCATGATGGAGGTTTAATCAACCATCCACTCAATTAACTTCTGGTGTAGGTGGAAAAATGCCTTCCCATGTAGAAATTCCAGTCATGTTGCTCTGGGGAGGAATTTCGCTACATTACTCTAGGGACATTTTGACCTTGGGAATTCTCTCAAGAGCCCTATTATTGTTGCATCTATTGGCTCAATTAGCTATGTGGTTTGGGTAGAGGTTCACAGTTCTTTGAAGTTTGGGTTGGAATTTCAATTTCCATTCTATTAAGTATGAGATAGAGGGATTATTCCTATGCACTCCTTCTAGTGAATCATGGAAGGGGAGAGTGTTAAGAACTCGGAGGGGACTCAATTGGAACCAAGTAAGTTTTAGGTTCTCTTATTCAATTTATGGATTTGTTAGTATTTTGGGAGAGAGGGACATCTTTGTATGGTTGTTGAAGAACCCTATAATAATGAACTAGGGACATAAACATGAAGGAAAATGTACAGGGTGTGAAATTTCATATCTAAAATGGCAGCTTAAGACTCGAGAAATTATGTCTCTCGAAAATAATTCTATCATTTCCAAACTGGAAACACAAACCTAGGCTCAGGATGACACAAGGGACGAGGAGACTACTCTGAGTATGGAAACTATGCACCATCAAAGTTAGTAAATCTTGAAATTGAGGAATGAATGCATTCATATCATGCACACTATCGGTGGATTGTTGAGATACCAGAATATGGATCAAGCAATGGTACATTTATTAGTTGGTTCAATATCTAACAAGGAAGGAGAAATTGTTCAACAAAACTTTGCCAACATGGACTTGGACAATGTTGGTCAGACCTCTGTGAACACTGATCTAAATCTTTCCTAATTTAGTTCTCTGTTCAGTATTTTATATGTGTTTCAAAGTATGTTTTCTACTACGTGGATATGTTAGGATATACCCATATAGGGGTAACCAGGAACAACAATTTGGTATAGTAGGTGGAACTAAAGATACTGAATATGTTGTTTTGAACTTGTTGAGACTCTTCTCTGAAAAATATGTAATTTTTATGTATTATTATACTAACCAGTATGGCTATGGAAAATTTTCTAATAGAAATACAATCATTCTTGTTAAAAAGAGAGAGGGAAGAAAATATATTCTCAAATATAGATTTGAGATTAGGTTACCATCAAGTAAGGATAAAGGATGAATATATTAGCAAGACCACTTTCGGAACTAGGTATGGACACTATGAATTTGTAGTGGTGCCATCTGGACTGAAAAGTGCACTAGCTACCTTCAAGTGCTCAAGTGTTATTTATATCATATGTAAATCCATTACTTGGGACACATGATTTCGGAGGAAGGAATAGTAGTAGATGCATAGAAGATTGAATCTATTAGAGAATGGCCTACACCGAAGAACATAACAAAGGTAAGGTCATTCATGGGGATTTCTGGATACTACAAACGTTTCATTGAATGATTCTCTAAGATTGTTCATCCCATTACATATTTACAGAAGAAAGGAATTAAATTTGAATGGACACCAAAGTGTGAAGGAAGCTTCCAGTTGTTAAAAGAATTGCTTACTAGTGCACCTATTCTCAATATTGTTTATCCAAATGAAGAATTTGTGGTATGTATAGATGCTTGTAAAGAGGGACTTGGTGGATAACATAGTTACCAAATTGAAAAGAACTATCTAGAATTCTCATTTTTTTCAAAGATCACATTTAGTGGCTATTTTTACCCCTATTTAGAAAAATGGTGCTATTGGTAGCAACCTCTTTTGGAGGGGTTAAAATTATCACATTTTGCAACCATGGCCTTAAAAGCGTTGTAATGTTGTTGACAAAAAACTTAAAATCAACCCCCAAATCAAAAAGTGGTGCTAACAATGGCACCATTTTTTTTATTTCCGTGGTTAAAACTACCACTTCTTTGAAACCTTTGAACTTGACAATTGGTACCATTTCAACCAAAACTTTAAAATCAACCCATGAATCGAAAATTGGTGCTCGCAGTAGCACCCCCTTTTTTTCTAAGGACAAAATTTCAAGTTTCTTGAAGATGTGGCTTTGACAACCATACCCTTGGAACCAAAGTCTTATTACCAACCCTCAAATTGAAAAGAGACGCTATTAGTAACACCCTCTTTTATTTTCGAGCATAAAATTGTAACATTTTAGAAACCAAGGCTCAAAAACTCGGTACTATTGGAAACGAAATCGTAAAAAATAATAAAATTAAATTAAATTAAAAATAAAAATAGAGAAAAAGATATCCCAAACAAGAAAAGAAATTATTTTGACTTTTAAATAAAAT
>ML779424.1:2434956-2446864 GCA_009831015.1 Picea engelmannii
AAAAAAAAAAAAAAAAAAAAAAAAAAAAAAAAAAAAAAAAAAAAAAAAAAAAAAAAAAAAAAAAAAAAAAAAAAAAAAAAAAAAAACGTGTGAGATTCAAATTTAAAAAAATATATATGCATTTAAGAAAACATAAAAAACCCTTTTTTTTAAATACATTTTTTTAATAAAAAACCATTTACAAAAAAAATGTATGTGTGTGTGTGAGAGAGAGAGAGAAATGATTAAAGTACACTAAGACCAATTGGTCTATCAGACTTTAAGAAGGTAAGATATTACTTTGATTTTTTTTAAATTGTAATTCTATGCTCAAAAAGAACTGAGAGAAGCATTCTAAGATCACTATAGTTTTGATGACTTAGGAGGTTAGGAAGGTCTGTATTGTGGAAAATATTTTTAAATTGGGATCTAATATGGGTATATGCACGGAAATCTAAGAGGAAGTGATTTTTATCTTCTACCTGTTTAGTGTCACAAAGATGATATATTCTTTCATTCCATGGTGTTTTGGGAGTTGTCCAACGCCCAGTTTCACTATGTAACTCACGAGAGTTTGTTCTTATTTTAGCAATGTTGATTTTCTTCTTTGCACTTCTCAAAACTAAGAGATAATTTTTATCTTCTAAGTTAGGGTTGACCACCTCCTTGTAGTATCTTAATTTCCTTTTATCCACTAATTCTTGATCACACCACATATTCTCCTTAAATTTAGAAGTGATAATATTTGTAATATTTTTGATATTCGGCATGATGATTCTTCTTGTATTCCCCAATGATTTAGCCATGATTTTGGCATCTTTATGCCATCCCCGCTTGAGTCGTTGGTGGTTTTGGATAGATTTTGAAGCAATTTTGGGGAGCCTCTTGTCATCCATGTTGATTACCTTGTTCTTGTACATTAGGTATATAATCATAGCAATGCTCTCAATGGGGGAAAGGCTTTCTTCTACGAGGAGGATAGGATAGGGTGTATTGCTCCTAATTTTGAGATTATAAGTTATAAATTATTTTGGATATGTTCTATCTTTCTCGGAGATTCTCTAGATATATTGCAACCCCAAACTTCACATCCATATGTGTGTGTGTGTACACACACACACACACATGTATGGATGTGAAGTTTGGGATTGAAGTATATCTAGAGAATCCTGGAGAAAGATAAAAAAATAGAAATTAAAAAATAAAAAAAATAAAAAAATAAAAAAAATAAAACATTAAAAACAATTTTGGGAAAAAAAACATTTATATATATATATATATATATATATATATATATATGCTCCACCCCTCCTTTAAGCAGTGGGACGGGAGAGGAGGGTTGAGGGGAGCATGAAAATTGTGATTTGGAAGGGGGTGCATTTATGTTATTTTTTTAATTTAAAATGTTTATTTTTTATTTTATTTAAAAATAAAATCATGTTTTTCTCTCATTTATGGGTTTTCCCCTTTTATTTTTATTTTCTTTTTTACGATTTTGTTTGCTACAATTTAGGCCTTGGTTTTTAAAATGTTGCAATTTTCAGCCCCCAAAAAAATAAAAAGAGGGTGCTACTGATAACACCTCTTTTCAATTTTGGGATTGGTCCTAAGATTTTGGTTCCAAGGGTACAAGTTGTCAAGGCCATTCGGGGGTGCTACTAGGAGCACCACTTTTCGATTCGGGGGTTGATTTTAAGGTTTTCATTGCAACGATACCAGTTGTCAAGTCCGAAGATTTAAAAAAAAGTGGTAGTTTTAACCTCAAAAATAAAAATAAATGGTGTTGTTATTAACGTCAGTTTTCAATTCAGGAGTTGATTTTTAGGTTTTTGTCGACAACATTACGATTTTTTAAGGCCAAAGTTGCAAAATGTGATAATTTTAACCTCTAAAAAAAGTGCTACTGGTAGCACCACTTTTTGAAATGGGGTTTGATTTTGGTGTTTTTGACCCAGAAATATGGTTTTTTAGGGATAACGTTCTTGTTTTAAGCTCACGGTTCTCATTAAGTCGGTAACTATGTTGGAGTTCTTACTCAAAATGGATATGTGATATGTTATAAATCTAGAAATTTTAAATAACATGAAAAAAATTGTCACACATGACCTAGATATTTCTACCATAGTTTATGCACTAAAAACATAGAGATATTACTTAATAGGGAGGAAATTTGAGTTAAGGACAAACCATAGTGATCTGAAATATTTATTTGAACAACAGACTTTAAATGCTAGAAAAACAAGATGGTTGGAATTTCTTACTGGATATGACTTTGATATTAAACATATTTGAGGGAAAGAGAACAAGGTTGTTGATGCACTTAGCAGAAGAATACATGCAATGCATGCTACAAACATAGCATGTGCAAATTAGATTTGAAAAACAAAATTTTGAAAGATCTTATTTAAGATGAAAATGGACCTACATGTGAAAGAAGGATTATTGATATGTAATCGATGGGCTCATAGACCACTTGCTTCACCAACATGGATACATGTGCGGAATTATATTTATGAACTCTATCTCAGTTCTATCTTTGAGAACACTTTTCCTTCTTGATGTTGCAAATGTCGGTTTACACTACAACCCAAATGGGTAAAAGTCAACAACTTTACAATGCTCTCCTCCTCCTTGGCCAAAAAATCCCTTTGGAAATGAGTGAGAGTTAAGAAATAGGTAGAGATAGGGGGTAAGGGAAAGCCAACATCCATGGTTGTTTGCTTCTCATTCCTTATCCTTCTCTCCTTGTCATTTCCTTGGCATTTTAATTTTTCTTTTTAAATTTTTCTTTTACATACTTATTAACTTATTTCAATCTAATTTTTGTTTTGTTTACATGGATTTCATAATGTTGGTTTATTTTCAATTTGTTGCATGTACTGATTCTTATCCACTCTTTAGTCCAGATCCATTTCAGATCACACCTCCCCATTGAGAGGATTTTTGGTCTCCAAAAGCTCTAAGAAACCAATTTGGATCAGTGTTGTCTACTTCTCTAGAATGTGGATCTGATGTTGGATCCTAGCTATAGCTCTAACTCTGGATCTGGCTCTGGATCTAGCTCATGGATCTAGCTATTGGCTTTGGTCCTTGTCTATGGCTCTGTATTTGGTTCTACCTCACTTGTTCTCGTAGTGCGACAATCTTTTCACTGACTCTTAGATTTGTGCAATCTTCGAATCCAAACTCTAGACTCCACACTTATTCCCACCTCCCTCTCTGACTTGGAGATAATCCATCTTGGCTACCAATTGAGCCAAGTTGAATGTTGGTATGTTCAATGTGACCCCAACATGCTACCATCACACACAAAACTCCTCAAGTGTGGTTACATTCCTCTGCTAGAATCATTTTATTCTCATCGTGGAACAACCCTTTGTGGCCATGTCACTTGAATGACCATCTTGCATATCCCTACATGCTAGTTGTAGGTGTCTTGGTCATAGGTAAGTTGGTCCATCCACTGGAAAGTCATATGTCTACCAATGGGAGATAAAAGAGATGTCACCCCATGTTTGAGCTCCTTATTTTCTCTCTCCAGCTTCTATCAAACAACTACTTGCTTCGTTGTTGAGAACGACCTCTTATACTAATGCAATTCTCTGGGTAAAATATTCTCCTTTAATATGAGACACATGCATCTCTTCACCTCTTTCTTTCTTCACTATCCACACTCTTCTCTTTGTTGTGTGGTTTCTAGGGTGAAGATCTGGATGAAGCCTCCAACACTTTTCTTCCCAATGCCCACTCAACTTGCAGTGGTGGAAAAATTTACAGTGGTTGCTACATATATTTATTGACATACGCCTCTCTCAGTGCCTATGTGTATGTTGTTGGATGGGAGAAGCATTCTTTTCATTCAACTTCTGAAAAAAAATCAATCATGTGTAACATGGCTTTTTTCTTCCAGTAGGATGCCTCATAATAGCATTCATTTCCACAAAAATAACATGCCTCATCATACCAACAAATTTATATGGTATGGCCTCTCTTCTTGTAGCAGTGACACAAAAGAAATTTCTCGTTTGACATAGAGACCTTGGTCTTGTTCTTATTATTTCTCTCACTGATTGGTTTGTTTCTTTCTCTGAGTGTAGGTATGGGTTGAGTTTTCAAACTCTCCTCATATCTACTCTCCTTCAATCTACCACAAGGATGAGGTGGTGATGAGATGACACCTTCACTCACTGTTGTTTCTCCTTCTCTCGGTGAGAAAGTTATCTCTGGCATGTTTGTTTCCTTCGCAAAAATGGTTTTCTTCATGGTGATGGAAGTTTCACTTTTTCCATCACAGCCTAGGCCTTCATGCTTAGCTTAGGGTGTGATTACAATGGGGCTCAAGATGCCTTGTCCCCTCTTTCCTATCCCTTTTCCATCATATCCCATTTTCTTCAAGAATTTAGAGCCAATACCCTTAGTATGTTTATCAAATTCTCTAAGCTTCTCTTGAGAGATGTCTATTGAAGGTGAGCTTACCAATATGGTCTCATTCATGGTGCTAGAATATGCCATGGAAATGGAAATTTTCCTTGATCCTATGTATTCTTTGACATATACTTAAAGCCTTTCCAAGACCTTCTCCTTCTCTACCAAATCTTGTTGCAGTTGTGTCAACATCTGAGTGAGCCTATCTTATTTCCAACTATCCAATTGGATGACCTTCTCACTAAGGTATGAAATTTGTGCTTTAATCTTGTCCCAATCTATCTTAACTATTATGAGGGAGTCTTGGCCTTCTTTAAAGTTATTCTTGAGTAATGGTAGCAATTGGGAAGAGGTATCCAAGTGCTTCTCTATCTATGTCATCCTCTATTTAAACATCTTAACATGATCCTTAAATCTCTCTTTCTCTTCTCGAAGCTTGGCATTGTTGGCTTGTAAATATTCCAACTTGTCTTTGCTATCTTTTCCCATGTTGTGGACTGCAATATTGTGTTCACAATTTTGGAAGCAATGTCTCGATCAAGGATGCAACTAATCTGATACCATATGATCTGTAATCGAGGGGATCATAGCCCACTCACTTAACCAACGTGGATACCTATGCAGAATTAGATTTATGAACTCTATCTCAATTCTATTTTTGAGATCTCTTTTCCTTCTTGATGTTGCAAATCTTTTTTCTCTATCCACCCTTTGCTCTCGATTGCCTATACACATCCAATTAGCCAGCAATGCTATGAAAACTAGGCCAAATATAAATCACATATCTAATGTCCCCATGGAGAGGTGTTCATTATTTGATATCATCTATTTAATGAGAAGCACTAGAGTCCAAACATTTCTTTATTTATTTCTACACATGAGATGATAGCCCACTAACTCATGCAATAATCAATTATTATTGAACTCATGCAATAATCGACTATTATTTAATGGATAGTGGTGGAAAAGGTGCACATCATTAAATCATTTGTCCCCTTATTTAATGCACCAACCATTCATCTCCCTCTATTTGTCCTCAACATTTGTATCATATAGTTATCCAAATGGACACACCTGAGCATAAGCCAATGAGTAAAAAAATGAGCATCGTTTATAACCAACCCATTATAGATTCTCTGGAGCACCTTGGATATCAGGTTGAAGGATTAGAATATTGTAAGGTACCATATCTATTAGAATAGCATAAAACATAAATATTGCATAGAATAATAGTGGAACAACACAATATATGAAACCACAACACCAAAATAATACCTTTATTGATAGGAAACAATGTTCACATGCCTCTTCAAGGGGGAAACCTCCATCAGAGAAGCACTCTATTAAAATAATTCTCAAGACAAAACTTGTGATTCCCTAGACTCCTATTTATACTAAATCTATCTATCAGAAGAACAATCTAGAGGAATATCTTCTAGAAGCGGAAGCTTCTATTAGGTTTTCTTACATTTGACTTATTCCTCCTTATTACTAGGCCTTATTAATATTTCCCCTTATTACATGGAAAATATATTATTCCACCTACGTGAGGGGTTAGGGAGGTTAGGTACCTAACATGCCCTCCCCCTTAAAAATAACCTTGTCCTCGAGGATTCAGATGAGGAAATTATTGCAGAATGGTAGTTGGATCCCAGGTGGCATCTATTGGAGTTGTATCTTTCCACTATACTAACACTTCTTTGATGGTGTGGTGATGAAGACGATGCTCACATTGGTCCAAGAAGGCTTGTGGATGGAACCAGATGGATCCTTCTTCATCCAACTTAGGGAGACTAGTTTGATTTTGGCACTTAGTTCCAATCACCTTCTTTAAGTAGGAGACATGAAAAACATGATGGAGCTTAGAATGAATGGGAAAAGCTAACTAGTAAGAAACTGGTCCTACACGCCTGAAAACGGTATAAGAACCATAAAATTTAGGCGAAGTTTCTGAGAATGTTCATCCTTGAGTGAAGTCTACTTATAATGTTGCAGTTGAAGAAACACCTGGTCCCCTTCAACAAGTTGACGTTTGTATTGACCTTGATCCGTTGACTTGCTTCATGCAATTCTGAGCCATTGCCAAATTCTCTTTGAGGGTACAGAGAATAGCCTCTTGAACTGTAAGAGTTTGATCAACTGCCTGAACCTTCGAGACACCTGGCATGTAGGAGAGAAATGAAGGTGGATTTTGTCCATATACTGCTTCAAAGGGAGTCATGAGAGTATATGTATAGAAAGATGTGTTATACCACCATTCAACTAGGGGTAGCCACTGAGCCCATTGATTTTTCCTGTCAAATGAAAAACACCGCAAATATGTTTCCAAACACTTGTTGACAACTTTAGTTTGGCCATCATTCTGGGGGTGATAGGCAGTGTTGATATGCAATTGTGCTCCCTAGAGTCTGAATAATTCTTTCCAAACATTGCTAGTGAAAGTGGGATCTCTATTAAAGACAATAGAATGAGGCATGTCGTGAATCTTGAAAATATGATCCATGAAAATTTGAGCCACTGTGGATGCGGTGAATGGGTGTTGAAGAGCACATAAATGAGCATATTTGGAAAGAAAATAAACTACCACCATTATGATTGACTTGTTTCCTTATTTAGGTAGGCCCACAATTAAATCCGTAGAAATGTCCCCCCAAATAGCAGGTGGAATCGAAAGCAGCTAAGTGTGCCCGGAGCTTTGACAGTTTCTCCCTTGTTGCATTGACAAACATCACATTTAGCCACAAAGGTGAGGACGTCATGTTTCATACCATCCTAGAAAAAAGAACATTTAACCCTTTCATACGTTTTGGTAAACCCTGAATGCCCCAAGGTGGGTGAAGCATGAAGCTCAGAAAGCATCGTGGATTTAAGTTATGACTGGTTGCTTAAATACATATGGACTTTGTAGCGGATCTATTCATTGTGCCAAGAGTACGCTGGAGAAACTAGAGAATTTTCTTGCAATTGTTGGATCAGTCGAGAAGTTTTCGGATCTTCTATCCATTCCTGGAGAACAACTTGGAGCCAATATGGTACAATGAATGAGAGAGAAAAAAGGTACCCTTCTTCTTCATACTTCATAGAAAGAGTGTCATCCACCACATTTTATTTTCCCTTCTTATAAATGATATCATAATCATAGCCAAATAGCTTGGTCACCCATTTTTGTTTCTCCTAGGATGAAATTCATTGTTCCAAAAAATACTTAAGGCTCTGATGGTCTGTTTTAATTTGGAAGTGTTTCCCCAATAAGTAAGGTCGTCATAGATCCACATCATGCAGAAGAGCCAACATTTCCTTTCCACGCATTGATTGGCTGATATGTCGCTCTGAAAGTTATTTTCTAGTGAAGGCCAAAGGCTTGCCATCTTGCATGAGGACCACTCCAATTCCTTTCGTGGAAGCATCACATTCTAGGACAAAAGTATTTGTGAATTCGGGAAGGGCCAGGATAGGAGTTGTGCACATAGCCTCTTTCAATGCTTGGAAGGAGTGATCAGTTGTTGGAGTCCAAGTGAAAGCATTCTTTTTAAGGATGGTCATAATAGGTGCTGCAATTTTTCCATAGTTCTTAACAAACTTGCAATAATATCCCATTAAACCTAGAAAACCATGCAATCTCTTGAGAGTTTTGGGGCGAGGCCAATCCTTCATAGCTTCAATTTTCTTAGGATCCACCCCTACACCATCCTTGCTGAAAATATGACCCAAGTACTCCACTTCCGAAGCTCCAAAGGAACATTTAGATTTCTTGAGAAAAAATTGGTGATGAGAGAGTAAACTAAGAACTCTATCCACATGGATATATAAATTGGTTTCTTTGGAAATGTGACGATCAATAAAATTATGAGTGTTTCCACTGTCAATTAAGATTATGACCTTCTAATTCTTAATGTATCCAATTAGCTTGAGGGTTTGGGGAGAATAGAATCTAGTGAGAGCATTCAATGAAATGATTGATTCCACTTCTGGGGGGGTCATAGGGAGGAATAATATCAGTTGTCTTGGGTAACTCTGCCACAAGGGTCTCGACCTCTTCTTTGGAAACATCCTCAGAGATGGGCATAAACAAATTTTGTTCCTTACACTTGTGCCTCGGAAAATATTTGTCATCACAATTATAACAGAGGCCCTTGAGTTGGCGTTCCTCCATTTCAACCCTAGTTAATTTCTGGATCTTAAGAGGAGTGGGAGGAAGGGCAGGTTTGTTAGGTTGAGTGCAAGGAATAAAGGAGGGATTTTATGTCTAGGTAAATACATTATGTTGTGCTTCCTTTTCACATTGAGTAGCTTCCAACCAAGTCTGAGGGTGAGCCATGAGGACCTGGGCGTGGATGTCATCTTTGATGCCACTATTAAAACATTCTCGGAAGAAGGCATTGGACATGCCCTCCATTTTGAAAGCCAAATTTTCAAAGGCAGATATAAAGTCTTCCACTATGCCATATTTTTTCAAATTGGTCAAACGGTTGAGATGGTGGGTGTCAGTGTCAAAGATTTTATATAGCTCTACAACAAAATTTGTCTAAACAACATACGCTTGGCGTGTATTTCTACGCCATTGCTACCATTTCCATCATTTTGGATCCAAATAGAGGACAACATAACGAAGTTTGGCCAAATCATCAATAATTCCATGCAAGGATAAATAATGTTACATTTGAGTGACCCAACCTATGGGATCTAATCCATCAAATTTTTTCACCTCAAATCTAAGAATATGGGGGTCACGAGGAAGGGGTTTGGAATGAAAGGAAATATTATGGAAAGAGTTCTCACCTTCAAAGTGTGAAGTTTGTTCAAAGGAGAGAGATTCATGAGATTGTTTTAAAAATTGGGTGAGGGAGGCCAACTCACCCTTAACATCGTCCAATTCACTTGTAACTTTGGCCTCAAAGGTTATCAAGTGGGTATTGGTGGAAGCAAGTTTAGAATTCAGTCACTAGATATCTTCCTTGTTATATTTGGATTCATCTTACATGTGAATGAATTATTGGTTGCGAGTGGTGGTCATGGGGGTATGAGGGGTACCAAGGAGGGGCAGTGGGTCCATGAAAAAAATTTGAAAAATGATATATATGACTATGCTCAGGGTCAAAAGAGGAATGCAATGGGATAGGTGTCAAATAAGGGTGTTGGGAAGGGGTGGGGTCCATAGGAAAAAAAACATTTAAAATGATAGGTACCATTGCGATCAAGACAAAGAGAATAATCCAATGGGATAAGTCTCAAATAATGGGCGAGAAGGACCCACTTTTTTTTTATTACTCCTGCGGATTTGTACTCCAATATGAATAATAATGCAGTGGTGAAATGTCCAAATTCTTAACAGGAAGAAATGTGTAGCAATTTTGCAACCCTAATGCAGAAGACAAAGTCACAATGTTGATTAATTGGGTTGGTTTTCATTGATGTCAACCCTTGAAGCAAGTTAGGTAGAAAATTTCGGTAGCCCCAGCAGTATGGTTAAGGACTTAAGTTTGTTTTATGTATAATGGTATAAATATTAGTATATTTCCAGGTAATACTATTCTAGATGGATAGTACATTTCATTCCATTTTCGGTGATATGTGGAATGTCACATAACTCCTCACGGTTAGAGAGTTATTTACTTATGAATTTGGACAACCCTCATGAGTTATCTAGAAGCCCCTAGAAGGTCAAAGAAGTCAAATTATTCTAGAAAATCCTAGAAGAAGTTGACTAGTCAAAGTGGGTGAAACTAGGAGTTAATCATGGGTTAAGTTGTTGCAATAAGAAAATATTTAAAAACAAATCAGTTGCAACTAGAAGTGGAGAGTTTACTATTTGTAGATAAAGTAGTTATAAGTGGACAAGTGGTTAGAAGTGGGTTAGCCCTAAAAGAAGGAAGTTGGGTTAAGTTGGTTAGAAGGTAACCTCTAGAGGAAGCTACTTGGAGATTATAAGTAAGAGAGAAAGGGTCTCCTATTAGCACTTATTAAGCACATTGAATATCTATTATTGTGTAAGGTTTTTTTCAGGTACTCATTGACACATATGAAGTTACGAAGTCTGAGGTAGACTGAAGGGTTGACGAGGAAAGTTTCAAAATTGTAGAAATACTGGAAAAAAAAACCTAGTTTTTTAGGTGTACGTGGGCTGCAATGGAGAAGGTTGTGTACATACGCGGGATGGTAGTATAACAGGGTGCATAAATTTGGAAAAATCCATGAAAGCTTGAGTTGTTGAAGGTACCATATTCTCAGAGTCTTAAAGCAAGCTTCCAGGAAGGTCTACAATGATTAGGTACAATAGATCTATCTACATATATAAAAGGTATGTCATATACTTATGTGTAGTTGGATGTTATTGTCTCCCTGAGATATGATTATGGGAGTTTGAGGTTTTTCCCTAGATGGGTTGTTGGTTGTATGGCACTTATGGTATGAGCTAGATCTAGAGAAATACAACACTCATATGTTGGTATTATTCATTGGTTCATCTTGTTGGTTCAAGTGTTGAGACATAGTTTGTATTTCTTGGTACATGGTTGAGGGTTTTGGTCATGAAGTGGTTGTGAAGTTGTTTGTGTGGTGTGAGGATGCATATCAGTAAGGGTTTGATGAATAGTCCATGTGAGGGTTATTACACTTGATCATTATTATATACACTTGTATGGCACATGACTAGAGAGACATATATGCACTTGGTTAAGGGATATGTATGATGAAGTATGCATAGGGTATAGCTACAAAATGAACATAGTGATAGGTTGCAGGTTGATTTGATAGAGGCAACAAAGTTTCTGAGTTTCAGAAAAGGTGAAAACCCTAGCTTTCTTAAGGTGTATGTAGGCTTTAGTATAGACAGGTCACATACATATGCAGGCTGCAGTATAGATAGGGCATGTACATACGCGAGCTACAGCATATACAAGTCGTATACATGTTGGTATTTTTGGTACATGCTTACTTCTGGTACAGGATTGATTACAGGCTATTGGTACAGGTTAGTTATAGGTTGTTGGCACAGATTGGTACCAGTTTACAGTGGTATATCTCACGGTGAGAGTGTGGCAGTGGTTTCATCATTTCACTTATATTTTAGGGCAGTTGTATGGGGAAAGGATAGGTGGTTGTAGCCACCTTCTGATTGTAGCCAGAGTAAATAGGGGGTTGTAGCCTCCTTCTAGTTGTAGCTAGAGAATTGGGGAGTTGGAGCTTCTCTCAAGTTGTGGCCTGAAAATATAGGGAGTCTGAGCCTCCTTCTATTTGCAGTTGGAGAACAAAGGAAGTTGGTGCTTCCAATGAATGTAATTCTTAAAGACATATAATAAAAAACATTATGTGGTTTTCTCCTACATTTGGTTTCCACGTAAAAATATTGGTGTACTATGTATGTGTATGATTGTTCAGTGTTCATGGTTTATTTACTCTAAAATTGTTGAATGATAATGGTATATTGATCATAAAGATAAATAATAGTTACATATTATTCAAAAGGATTAAAAATATCTATTATTGATTCAACCCCCCCCCCCCC
>ML779424.1:2446881-2468923 GCA_009831015.1 Picea engelmannii
ATTGGTATCAGAGCAGGTTTTTTCACGAATTCGTTTAACCACTAGAAGGTATATCATGGAGAGAAACAATATGTATAAAAATGGAATACCACCGTTTGATGGACAAAACTATGTATTCTAGAGTAGAAGGATGAAAACATATGTACAAGCACAGGGATTTGAGATTTGGAAATTAGTTGTAGATGGATATAAAGAACCTGTTGTTCCTCCAACAAATGAAAATGGAAGGAAACTCAAACTAAATAAATCAAAATCCAAAAATTCTCTTATGAATGGTCTTGGTGATTCGGTATATGTCAAATTTATGCATTGTAGCTCTACAAAGGAGATTTGGGACAAACTTCATAATGTTTATGAAGGAAACGCAAAATTCAAGGCAGCAAAGCTTTAAACTTACATAGCTTAATTTGAATAGCTTAAGATTAAGGAATATGAGAATATTTCATCTTACGTTTTGCGAGTTGATGAAATAGTAAATGCAATTAGAGGATTGGGAGAAGAAGTGGATGAATCTATCATTGTTCAAAAAGTACTAATATCTCTTCCAATGAGATTTGATCTGAAGATCTCAACACTAGAATAAAGAAAAGTTATGGATTCATTAAGCATGGATGAGCTACATGGAATATTCACAGGATATGAAATGGGAACTAAATAGGAGAATCCGGTTACAAAAGAAGCATTATTCAAAGCATCCAAGAAGTCAAAGAAAAATGGCAATAAACAAGCAAAGTCAAACAGAAGTAGCAGTGACGTCTCATAAGATGATGAAGAAGTATCCAACTTTGTGATAAGAATGAAAAAGGGAACCGGTGGAAAATATAGAGGTAAGATTCCATTCATTTGTATTAATTGTGATGGTATTGGTAATTTTTCTAACAAATGTCCCTAAAATAAAAAGAAAAGAAATGAAGAAGATTATTCAAATAACAAACAAATGTACAAAGGCAAGAAAATCAAAAGGAAATTCTTCAAGAAAAGTCTTTCACAAAAGAAGATAGCACCTCATCGAACAAAGATGAAGATAGTGGAAGTGAGATAGAAAGGGTTATATTCATGGTAGTAGAAGACTCCAATGAAGAAGGCACCAAAAAAGAATATGAAGAGTCAGAAATTAACTACAGAGAAGAATTGATGAGTGCCATAGAAGTTATAAAAATGGAAAAGAATAAAAACAAGTCAATACAAGAAGAACTAAAAAGAAAAGAGGAATCTCAAAGTTCCAACTCTGAAGAACTAGAACGGATGATCACTAAGTTAAAAATTCAAGTTGAAGAAAAAAAAAGAATTGAAGAAGCACTCAAGGGATGGTTGGAAGAAAGAGATAGGATCATAGGAAATTTGGAAGTAGAGGTTGTCACATTGAGAAAGGATCTTCAAAAAAAAAACATGCAGAATAGCTCTAAAGTTTTGGATAACATTATTAACAGTTGGAGACAAAATCATGACAAGTCCAATCTTGGATACAACCATACAGAAAATGGATCAAGCTCCAAAACATCATATCAAGAAACACATCCAAGAAGCTATGCAAAGACATTCAGAGGAGACAAGAATTTTTACAAGGAAGATCACAGGGACACTCCTCCACCCAGAAGATTCAAATTTCAAAATCAAGGATAGTCAGAAACAAGAAAGCCTCAAGAAGAAGAAGGATTCATAAGAGTAACTCCTTTAAGAATATCTTCAACTCCCAGGTATCAAACTATCTTCTTTGGTTTATGTTATGCATGCAATAATTTTGGACATAAAGTTATAAATTGCAGAGAAAATAGCAGAAACATAAACAACTATGAAATCTATGCACAAAATGGTTATCCAAGAAGGCCTAGTGAAACACAGAGAAGAAGCTATAACAGGTTTGAATCCTTAAGAAATGAAGTGGAATACTACAAGTGAAACAACTTTGGACACATGGCCAAAGATTGTAGAATGACACTTCCTTCTAGAGAAGCACAACAAAATAACAATAGTCACAGACGGGGACCTCTATAGAGAATATGGATAAGAAAGAAGAATCAGTATAACAATGAAGAATGCACACTCTCTCTACAAGCTAAACACAAGAAACGTGGTTTGTATGCTGACAGTGGTTGTTCAAAGCACATGATAGGTGATGAGGACAAGTTTCTAACCTTGATAAAGGAAAGATATGGATCAGTCTCCTTTGGAAACAATGACTCAGCTAGAACCATTGGAAGAGGCACATTCAGAATTGGAAACAAGGATACCAAGGAAAAAAAAAATTCTACTAGTGGAAGATATGAAACATAATCTTATAAGTGTAAGTCAAATGTGTGAGAAAGGTCACAAACATGTGTTTGATTCACAGAAGTGCAAGATAAGAAAAACAAGTTCAGGAAGATTGTTTGCAACAGATGTAAGAACTTCAAGAAACATATAGGTATTAAGTGAAATTGGAAATGAAAAGTGTTGTCTAGGAAAGCAAGATGAAGTTTGGCTATGGCACAGAAGGATGGGTCACATAAAATTTGACAACCTAGTCAAATTCAGCAAAAAGGAAGTAGTAAGAGAAATCCCCCAGATCAAAAAGCCAACCAACACCTTATGCAAGCATTGTCAACAAGCAAAGCAAACAAAGGCCAAATTCAAATCAAAGGAATACTCCACAACAAGACCACTGGAAATTGTATATACTGATCTAGTTGGACTAACTAGAACAAAGGGTTTAAAAGGTGAGAAATAGTTTATGTTATTAGTTGATGATTATATAAGGATGACTGCATTTTTTTTTCTCAGGAAAAATTCATAAGCTTTCGAGAACTTCAAGGTATACAAGGAAATGGTTGCAAATGAAATGGATTCAAAAATCAAATGTTTGAGATCTGATAATGGAGGAGATTTTACTTCAAAGGAATTTATGGATTTCTTCAGCAAGAATGGAATAAAAAGGAAATTCTTTGTTGCTAGGACACCTCAATAGAATGGAGTTGTCGAAAGGAAAAATAGGACAGTACAAGAAATGGCTCAAACTATGTTAATGGATTCCAAGTTGACAGATTTCTTTTAGGCACATGCAGTGCATACAACAGTTCACATTCAAAACAGAGTAATGCTCAGAAACAATAGTGATAAAACTCTCCATGCGCTATGGAAAGGAATACGACCGAATGTGAAGCACTTCAAAAATTTTGGAAGCAAATGCTACATCAAAAGAGAAGACAACAGAATGGGAAAGTTCGATTCTCGTGTGGACAAAGGCATACTTGTTGGGTATTCAAGAATAAGAAAAGCATACAAATGTTTCAATCTAAGGCTCAATAAAGTTGTGGAAAGAATCAATGTGATGGTTGATGAGACATGTGTATGAAAAACAAAGGAAGAATAAAAGGAGTCAGTGGAACAGGTTCATGAAGAAGAAGTAAAGGGAGAAGAAATAGTAGAAGGGGAAGATGAAGAAGAGAAGTTAGAAGCAGAAGAGAAAGAACAAAAAGATCTATAATTACCTCTAAAGACACCTAGAAAACAAATAAAGAAGAATCATCCATCAAGTCATATTATCAGGAACAAATATGCAGGAGTTGAGACTAGAAGAAGAATTCATTCACTAGAACAACTGCACCTAGCACTCTTATCTTTGATTGAACCAAGAATATTTGAAGAAGCCAGAAAGGATGAATTTTGGATAAAGGTCATGGATGAAGAGTTGGATCAGATAGAGAAGAATGACACTTGGGAATTGGTTCTAATACCAAGGTACAAGAATGTGATCGACACAAATTGGGTCTTCAGAAATAAATTGAATGAAGATGGATAGGTTACCAGGAACAAAGCTAGATCGGTATGTAAAGGATACACTCATGTTGATGGTATCGACTTTGAAGAGACATTTTCTCCAGTTTCCAAAATGGAAGCAATCATATTTATCCTCACTTATGCATGCTCCAAGAATATTAAAGTGTATCAGATGGATGTGAAATCAACCTTCCTGAATGGGGATCTAGAAGAAGAAGTTTGCATTGAGAAACCAGAAGGATTTTAGTTTTTAGAGAATGAAGATTATGTTTGTAGGTTGAAGAAGGCCTTGTATCATCTCAAATAGGCCCCCAGAGCATGGCATCCCAAACTGGACAGATATCTACAACATCAAGGGTTCAGGAAAGGAAATGCGGACAACAACCTCTACATCAAGGTAACTCTAGATAGTATTTTATTAATTGAAGTTTATGTTGATGATATTATTTTTGGAAGTGATGATGATAGGTTGAGCCAGAAATTTGCAAAGGATATGTGGAATGAATTTGAAATGTCATTACTTGGAGAACTATCCTTCTTTCTGGGTCTTCAGATATGTCAAAGAAACCAAGGCATTTTTATTTCTCAAACCAAGTATATCATAGAAATGCTAAAGAGGTTCGAAATGGAAGATTACAAACCAGTCAATACTCATATGCAAACCAGTTGCAAGTTAAGTAAAGATCATGATTCAAATTCTACATATCATAGGCAGTGTTGGTGCTCGACCAAGTTTTGGGGAAACTTTGGTCAGTTTTGGCCCAATTTTAGACTTCGACATGTTGGTGGAAGAAGGTGCACCCAGGTGGAGTTGAGATCGCAGATCTCACCTATTTTGTGGGCTATGTGGACCTAGTAAGGGGTCCTCTAGGGTTTTGTAATGGATTTTTGGGTTGTCATCCCATGGGTTCTCCCCATGTTTAGGCCTTATTGTAAGGGTTTGTAAAGTATAAATAAAGGGGAATGTATTGTAGAAATAAGGGAAGTAAATGTAGTTTTGTGTGGAATAGTAGCTCTATGCACAGATTGTATGTGGTCGAGGCTTTGTGCTCGACTGTGATTTTGTAGAAGGTGATAAGTGTTGTGATGGAGATCGTGGCTCTATGCACGTGACCTATTTTTGAAAGGAAAAGAAGGAGGATCTACGGCTTAGTGCGTAGATCTCCTATCTTGTGTGAAGCTCGACTATGTGGCTTAGTCAACAGGAGTGACTGGATGTAAGACCTTGGAAAATAATAAAGAGGTGAAGTGGTTTGTGGATGTATCCCCACACTAGGGTGAACCACATATATCTGGTGTCTCATGGTTTGATTTATGCAGTGTTATCTTTGTTATGTTTTTCTTAGTGCCTAGATTATGATGTGTAATGAATATATATGTTGTCGCTTAAATACTTTTCTTATGTTAAAGAGTAAATGAATGTTATATCTAACTTTTGGTGCTAAGAGCTAAGTCCTAAGCACTCAGGGTATATAATAATTTGTTGTTATTGCATCAATATATCTTTGATTATGATCTGCGGTGTTAATGGGTTTAATAAACTAATGCATGTCACTTCCTAAGCATTAACAAAATATTATGCGAAGTGTTATTATCACAAATTCATGTCCCAGCCTGGTTACAGACACCTGTGTCCTGTAACCCCCCCTACTTCTACCTCGGGTGAGATTTCTCTTGCTTCGTAGGTGTTGTCAAAAGGGTCAGTAATCAGCGTTTTTTTGGTGTGTTGTTAAGCGTTGAACCCTAGGTCTGCCCTTGTGCCAACAAATGGTTTTGTTGTTGGGACTTGAAACTGTGATTATTGGGAACTGAAGTAAAGAAAAAGAAAAGCTATGTGCATAGATCTGATGTTGAAGTACGTAGTAATCTACTTGACTTGCGAAGATTTTTTCCAAGAAATTAAGTTGATCTGAAGAAAAGAGATAAGATCCTACAAGAGGTAAGCTTTGTGCTTTGGTAAGAGAAAGATAAGTGAAAATTTTTGTTTCGAAAGCATGAATTTAAGTATGTTTAATAGATTTTGTCCTAGTCTGAAGGCTAGGGCATAGTTGAAAGAAAGAGTTAATTTGAGTAAATTTAATGGAAATGAAGAAAGATATGTTATTCCTATGCATAGAAATAATTTTTGGACTGATAAGTGGATGCAAGAACCTAGAAAAGTTTTTTGCAGATTCCAGGTCCAGCACTATGATCCTAGGGGAACTGCACAGTACAAAAAATATTGGGGAAAATTTAAGAGAAAAAGAGGATTGAATTTGTGTTATAATTGCAGAAGGCTAGGACTTCTTGCTAAGGAATGACCTAGGGTAGGCCCTATTTTTCCTTGTTGTAAGATTGTTGGTTATGAGGTTGAGGATCATCCAAGGATTATTGCTAAAGTTGAAGGATGAACATAAGACAAGAAAATTATGAAAAGAGTCAAGAGACTAAGGGTATCTTAGAAAGTCATAAAGAGAAAAGATCATAGGAATTTCAGACTATGTTATTACAGTTGAAAGAAACGATGGATGTTCATAAAGATGTCAGTTTACCAGAAAACATGAAATCAAAACAGTGCATAAGTGCAAGAATAGAAGACTTCGACATAGACTGTATAGTGTTGGATGAAGAAACACAAGTGAATATTATGACAGAAGAAACTTGGGAAGTTTTGGGAAAGCCCATTGTGGTAGCTTCTTTAGGAAGGATAGGCTTGTTTAAAGGCAAGATGATAACCTTATGTGGAAGAGTAACTATTGTACCTATTATTATTCATGGAACATAGACTGAAGAAGAATTTGAAGTCATTAGGTTTGTTAAGGACAACACCCCTTTCCCACTTTTGTTAGGTAAGACTTGGATTGAGAAGGTTCATATCAGAACGAAATCAGAGGAAGAAGCTAGAGAAAAGAAAAAGCAAGAATTAAGGGATTTCATAGCTAGGAAAATATACAAACTAATAGAAGAACGAAAGGATAAGTCGAAGCAACAGAGCAAAGTAACAATGCATGAAGGACAGAAAGCAAAAGAATTAGCCATAAAAGTTGAAAGAATGCAAGAAGGATTGAAGGACCTATCTATACAAGAGAGAAGTATGCCCACTCAGGAAGTGTTAAGAAAAGGGATATTAACTTCAAAACCTTTGAAGGTACCTCAATAGTGCGAAGCCACCACGCTAGGGGAAGATAAGAATAAAAATGAAAGAGGATTCCAGAAATAGTTAAAGAGACTCAGATAACAGGAAAGAAGGCAAGGAGGCTTAATAAAAATAATTCTAAGTTGGAAATGCTACAAGAAGTTAAGGAAACCAAATGGAAGACTTCACAAACTGGAATCGCAGGGTTTGAACCTCGCTGGAATAGCAAGTCCACGCAGATTTGGACTTTTCCCTGGTGAATTTATATGACCATTGGAGGCACCCTGACCGTTAGAGTGATGCTCCAGAATGGTTAGGAAACAAAATTATGGGTTTATGGGCTGCTTTTGGATGTTGAGACTGTGCCATAATGGATAGATTTACATTAATGGAAGCATTTTTTTATCCATTGGAAGATCCATCGCGATCATTCGCTTACTTAACTCGTCGATGGTGGCGCTAGGACCACTTTTTTCTACCCGTGATTGACTAAGCTAAGATGAGAATTGTCCAAGTGTCGAGATGTGTTTCATGTCGTTATCTGAAACTACACCCCGCCTTTCTGTTTGTCTACCCCGCATGTCTGTTAAAAGCTAGAATGTTAGGTGAACCCAGTGAGTTTGAGAAGTCTGTTGAGGAAGTTCTTAGGAAGCTCATGGCCGACAGACCTGTATTTGAAGGTATTCAGACATCTTAGACTAGGGGACTATAGGCTTCCCCTTCGACCGGATGTTGTTCCACCCACATCAACCCCGTAATAGAACAGAGAAGTAAGCATCGTGGTGATCTGGCTAACACGAAGCAGATCCCTTCGATCCTGCCTGAATATATTTCGTCTATGGATGACGATGTTAACCGTGACAGTATCCCTCAAGATTTAGAGTGTTTTGTGTTCACTGTGTACATTCCGAAAGGAATTCGCATAGTCGAGAGTTAGTTAGGACAAATCCTGTTGTTGAAGAACAATGATTTCAACTTAGGAGACTGAAAGAACTACACCATGTTAGCCGCTCACCATTATTTAACGAAGACAACTGGGAAGAAACCTTGCCTTGTCTCACATCCATGGATTAAAGGGTTGGCACAGTCAACTGTATTGAACGTAATGAAGATTCCCCATTTTGGCCCCCACCAGGAGGTTGATGCTTGCATTAAACTCCTTTTGTCGTTTTATCATGGCAGATATCTATGGCTCGATAGAAGGATTATTGTGGATCCGACACTAATCCACCGGATCTCAGGTTTAAGTTTGAAGGGTCCTGACCCACAACAGTTCTATCTAGGGAAGATCTCAGATCGTTCATTATCACAGTGCATCAAAGAATCCTATGGGGAAGTATAAAAGGGGAAGCAAGGTTACAAGGTAGCCTCCATACAGGATGGCGTAGTGTGCATTTCTTGTAAAATCTTAGCTGGCAAGATAGTGAGGAAGAACCTCCCCACACAGGTCACCGATTTTGTGGTGGACCTCACAGGAAAGTGTGTGGAGGGCATGCAGATGAACTGGTCGAACTACCTCGTCAACGAGCTAAAAAAGGATTGGCATGAAGCCCAAGACTTGGGATATGAATTTCATTATAGTTGGTTGATCATCCTAATCACATTTGTGTCTTGGTAGATGCCCGAAGGAGCCACTTTCCCAGATATTGAACCTACAGAGCCCCTGGCCTCTCAGTTTTCCACCTTGTGGTATACCAACGACATGACGAAGCAGTGGTAGTCTAATGTCATGCTTCACAGATACTATCAGTAGTTGAAGGTTTCCATTGACTCATTCTCACGCATGGAACTGTGTACCCTGCATCGTTACCGGCCCATACTGAAGTTTCGCGTTGATCCTCACTTCATTTACATCACCGCGCAAAGAGATGAGAACCAGGAAGAATTGCATTCAAACTACAAGCTAACGGATGAAGATATGGAGCAGATTACAAAGGAATGGCCAGAAGAATTTCTTGTACTTGTCGTCTATGCAGAGTTATCTGAAACTAACATTATAGAAAGCTTGATAGTTACACAATTTGAACATGTCAAATAGTCCAACGGGATGAAGAAGAAGAAAAAGCAGGCTGAAGTCCAGGACATAGAGAGTGACGAAGAGAAAACTCCTGAAGATAAAAGGTATGGCTCACTAGGAGGAGGAGAAGATGAAGAAAAAAGATAGGGAGGAGGAGATAAAGGAGAAGAAGAACAAGGAGGAGACGAAGCTACACCACCTGAAGATCCCCCCTACTAGGACAGTAACACTACAGAAGATGAAATTTTCTCCAAAGAAACCTTCAGCAAGGAAGAAAATGCATGCCAATAAGCCATAGTTGGAAGCCACTCTCACTGATGATGACATCAGTCTAGTCTGAGGAGCTATGGAGGATGCCTCTGAAGACATGGTTCATAGATATGAAGAGAAGAAGGTGGATTTGTATGGAAGGATTGAGAGGGAGTTGAAGGAAGTGAAACAAGTTATTCGCTTGGTCCGTGCAGTGCCTACTGCATCGTCTGCGTCTTCCTCATCACAGAATGCAAATTTGGGGGATGAACCAACCTAGTTAAGAAGGCTTGTTGATGCAACAGAAGCTCAATTCAATAGAGCTCAAGAAGAGAAGGAGAAGGTTATAGAAGCCTTGAAAAAGGAGAAATATGAATTCCTAGTACAATTACGAGCAATGCAAGATAGTGTAGCTTCCCATGAAAGAGAGAAAGCAAAGCTTCAGGTGAAGCTTCAGAAGGACAAATCCTAGATATAGAGGGAAAAAGAGAAGTTGCTCGCAGATCAGGTCATGGTCAAAGAAGCGGTAAGTAAATCATGTCACTATGTTCCAGGCTTGGCACAGGAGGAGAAAGAGTTGGTCGAAGCTCAAGTAGTGAAGCTCACAGAGACCCTCCAACAGCTTCAAGCTAGGATAACTGAACTGGAGGCCCAGACAGTGTCGAGCACCCCACAAGAGGTGCGTGACCAGGGGGAGGAGTATGCCAAAAACACAGTAGCAAGTATAAGAGCCCTCTCCTTATCATGTAAACAGTTGAGTGACAAAATCACCTAGACATATGAATGCCTCATCGAGGATCCAGAGCTAAAGAAGCTAGAAGCACAGTTACAGGAGATGCAGCAGCAATAATTTTTATTGCAGGCCCAGATGAAGATGCTCACATTAGTGGAAAGGATGAAGAGATCCCAAGAGTAGTGCACAGTACAGTAATAGATCACTACCTTCCAGGGTAAGGTGATGGAATTAACGCAGAAGATACAACATGTACAGGACAAAGCTTGCAAGGTGATCAAGGAGATCGACAACCAAGGTTCATAGTTAGATCAAGTAGTCACATCAGTAGAACAATGCTTGGAAGGGCCTGTTACAGAGAAGAAAGTCCAAGAGCTCGTTGAGTAGGAGGCTCAGGTGAGGCAGCAACTCAAGGCAACTCGAGTTAAGCTCAAGGATTTTGAAGCAGAATTGTCTAGACCTAAGTGACTTGGGACGAGTCACAGGTGAGTGTTGGGGGCATGTTGGCCCTCGACCAAGTTTTGGGGAAACTTTTGTCAGTTTTGGCCCACTTTTGGACTTTGACACGTTGGTCAAAGAAGGAGCACCCATGCGGAGCTGAGATTGTGGATCTCACCTATTTTGTGGGCTATGTGGACCCAATAATGGGTCCTCTAGGGTTTTGCAATGGGTTTTTGGGTTGTCGGCCCATGGTTTCTCCCCATGTTTAGGCCTTATTGTAAGGGTTTGTAAAGTATAAATAAAGGGGAATGTATTGTAGAAATAAGGGAAGTGAATGTAGTTTTTTGTGGAACAATAGATTTGTGCACATTTTGTATGTGGTCGAGGCTTTGTGATTGACTGTGATTTTGTAGAAGGTGCTAACTGTTGTGATAGAGATCATGGATCTGTGCACATGACCTATTTTTGAAAGGCAAAGAAGGAGGATCTAGGGCTTAGTGCGCAGATCTCCTGTCTTGTGCGAAGATCGACTATGTGGCTTAGTGCACATGAGTGATTGGATGTAAGACCTTGGTGAATAATAAAGAGGCAAAGTGGTTTGTGGACATAGCCCCACCCTAGGGTGAACCACATATATCTGGTGTCTCATGGTTTGCTTTGTGCAGTGTTATCTCTGTTAGGTTTTTCTTAGTGCTTAGATTATGATGTGTAATGAATATATATGTTGTTGCTTAAATACTTTGCTTATGTTAAAGAGTAAATGAATGATAGATCTAACTTTTGGTGCTAAGAGCTAAGTGCTTAGTACTCAGGGTATATAATCATTTGTTGTTACTACACCAATCTATCTTTGATTATGCTCTACGGTGTTAATGGGGTTAATAAACTAATGCATGTCACTTCCTAAGTGTTAAAAAAATATTCTGCGAAGTGCTATTATCAAAAATTTGTTTACCAGCCTAGTTACAGACACCTACATCCTGTAACCCCCCTTTATTCTACCTCGGGTGAGACTTTGCCTTCTTTGCAGGTGTTGCTGAAAGGGTCGGTAGTCAGGGTTTTGTTGGTGCATTGTTAAGCGTTGAACCTTGGGTTTTCCCTTGTCCCAATAGGTAGTACAAGTCAATGATTCAAATCTTACTTTATGTGACAACATCCAGACCATATGTAATGCATGTAGTTGGACAGGTGGAACGATTTCAAGTAGCTCCAAAAGAATCACATGTTCTAGCAGTAAAACGGATATTCAAATATCTCAAGGGTACAAAAGAGTTTGGATTATGGTATCCAAAAGGAAAGGATATATCACTTATTTCCTACACAGATGCAGATTGGGTAGGTTGCATTGATGACTGAAGAAGCACAAGTGGATTAGCGTTCTACTTAGGTGAGTGTTTGGTATCTTCGCTAAGAAAGAAACAATCATCAGTATTTTTGTCTACAATCGAAGCAGAGTATATTGCAGTAGCAACATGTTGTACACAACTTCTATGAATGAAACAAACTTTGATAGATACACAATTTGAGTATGATGAGCCCATTCAGATCTATTGTGACAATACAAGTGCCATCTGCCATCAATATATCAAAGAATCCAGTGATGCACTCCAAGATCAAGCACATTCCAATCAAGTATCACTTTCCATGGGAACAGGTTGTAGAGAAGAACATTCGAGTTGAGTATGTTGGGACCAAAGAACAGATTGTAGATATCTTTACAAAATCGCTTCCAAGGGAATCCTTTGAGTATCTTCGTCAGAAACTTGGCATATTTTCTTTCCTGTAATGAATATTGAATGATATTCTTATATGTCTCATATTTACTTGAGGAAGCACCATAAAGAGGACAGTTTAGTTTGGGGGAGCAGTTTTAGGAAGAGTTCAGTCATGGGGAGAAACCCCAAGGACACTATAGTTAGGGGGAGAAGCCCTGACGGGAAGTTACATTTTCCATTGATGTCAAATGGGGAGAGAATTCTTAGATGCATGGATAGAGAGTTAGATTCTTGAAGAGGGAGAACAAAGGCATGTTTCTAGGGGGAGAGATGGTCACAAGGGAAGCATGAGTGATATGACTTCAGTATTGCATCAGAGTGTTGTCATCAATTTAAAGGGGGAGATTTTTTATTAATTGGGTTGGTTTTCATTGATGTCAACCCTTGAATCAATTTCGGTATCAAATTCAGGTAGCCCCAATAGTATGGTTAAGGACTTAATTTTTTTTTATGTATACGGTTATGAAGATTAGTATATTTTCAGGTAAGACTATTCTATATGGATAGTACATGTCATGCCATTTCCATTGATATGTGGAACATCACATAACTCCTCACAGTTAGAATGTTACGCCCTTGTGAAGTTGGAGAACCCTCATAAGTTATACAGAATCCCCTATAAGGTTAAATAAGTCAAATTATTCTAGAAAATCCTAGAATAAGTGGACTAGTCAAAGTGGGTGAAACTAGGAGTTAGTCATGGGTTAATTTGTTGCAATAAGAAAATACTTAAAAATAAATTATTCACAACTAGAAGTGGAGAGTTTACTATTTGTGGATAAAGTAGTTATAAGTGGACAAGTGGTTAGAAGTGGGTTAGCCCTAAAATAAGGAAGTTGGGTTAAGTTGGTTAGAAGGTAACCCCTAGAGGAAGCTACTTGGAGAGTACAAATAAGAGAGCAAGGGTCTCCTATTAGCATCTATTGGGCACATTGAATATCTATTATTATGTAAGGTTTATTGCGGTTACTCATTGACACATCTAAAGTTACGCAAGTCTGAGGTAGCACAAAGGGTTGACGACAAAAGTTTCGGAATTGCAGAAATACTGAAAAAACCCTAGTTTTTTAGGTGTACAGGGGATGCAGTGGAGAAGGGCACGTACATTTGTGGGATAGAAGTATAACAGGGAGAATACATTTTGGAAAATCCATGAAAGCTTGAGTTGTTGAAGGTACCATATTTCAGAGTCTGAAAGAAAAATCCCAGGAAGGTCTACAGTGATCAGGTATAGCATATCTATCTACAGATTCAAAAGGTATGTCATATTATTATGTGTAATTGGATGTTGTTGTCTCCATGAGATATGGTTATGAGAGTTTGATCTTTTTCCCTAGAGAGATTGTTGGTTCTATGGCACTTATGGTATGATCTAGATATACAAAAATACAACATTGGTATGTTGGTATTATTCATTGGTTCATCTTGTTGGTTCAAGTGTTGAGACATAGTTTGTATTTCTTGGTACATGGTTTAGGGTTTTGATTGTGAAGTGGTTGTGAATTTGTTTGTGTGGTGTGAGACTACATATCAGTAAGGGTTTGATGTCTAGTACATGTGAGGATTATTACACTTGATAATTATTGTATACACATGTATGGCACATGACTAGAGAGACATAGATGCACTTGGTTAAGGGATATGTATGATGATGTATGCATAGGGTACAGCTACAAACTGGACACAGTGACAGTTTGCAGGTTGATTTGACAGAGGAAGCAAAGTATCTGAGTTTCAGAAAAGGTGAAAACCATAGCTTTCTGAAGGTGTATGTAGGATATAGTATAGATAGGTCATTTACATACATAGGTTGCAGTATAGACATGGTGCGTACATACACAAGATACAACATATACAAGTCACGTACATGTTGGTATTTTTGGTACAGGATTACTTCTGGTACAGGATTGATTATAGGCTATTGGTATAGGTTGGTTATAGAATGTTGGCACATATTGGTACATGTTTACGGTGGTATATCTCACAGTGACAGTGTGGCAGTGGTTTCATCATTTAACTTATATTTTAGGATAGTTGGATGGGGCAAGGATAGGTGGTTGTAGCCACCGTATGGTTGTAGCTAGAGAAAATAGGGGGTTGTAGCCTCCTTCTGGTTATAGCCAAAGAATTGGGAAGTTGGAGCTTCCCTTAGGTTGTAGCCTGAAAATATAGGGGGTTGGAACCTCCTTCCAACTGCAGTTGGAGAAAAAAGGAAGTTGGTGCTTCCAATGAATGTAATTCTTAAAGACATATAAGAAAAAGAATTTTGTGGTTTTCTCCCACATTGGGTTTCCACGTAAAAAAATTGATGTACCATGTATCTGTATGATTGTTCATTGTTCATGGTTTATTTACTCTGCACTTGTTGAATGATAATGGTATATTGATCATAAAGATAAATAACACTTAAATATTGTGGTTAAAAGGATTAAAAATATCTATTACTAATTCACACCCCCTCTCGGTAATCCAACACACAAGGCAATAGATCTTGGTTGTTCCTTTTCTGTTGTTTTTTCGTCCCAAGGGTTAGGGTGTTTAGGGTTTCTATAGACAAGGGTTTTCCATGTGTTATATCTCTCTAATATACATGTGGGGTCAAACAATAGTACTTGGCCCAATATCTCAGGGTACCAACTAAGGAGGCTAGATCGTACCCTTATTCGTACTACCCTATTACGCAAGTATTAGAGAGTATCTTCTTGAGTGGTGTTCTCGGTGGCATTATAGAAGTCAGGCGATCGATCGATTTATTTATGGAGGGATGAGGATATCTAGGCCAATTTGTATATAGGTGTTGTCTAATGTGCTAGCACTCGAAGGGGTACCAATAGGGGTTACAAGGGTGGCCAAAAAGTGCACTTAAGTAACACTTGTAGTTCTTGCATGTATGCTTTTGTTGGCCCTTGACCAAGTTTTGAGGATTCTTGGTCATGTTTGACCTAGTTTTGGGACATCTGAAGAAAAGAGGTAAGATCTAAATGCTTTGTGCTCTGGTAGAGGTAAGAATAGTGAAATTTTTTAGATCTGGAAGCTTTGTGCTCTGCTGAAAGTAATATTAGTGGAAATTTTTGTTTCAAGAATATGCATCTAGGTATGTTTGATAAATTTTGTCCTAGATTGAAAAGTAGGGCACAACTAAAAGAAGGAAGATTTGATATAAGTAGATTTGATAAGACTAGTGAAAGATATGTTATACCTATGCATAGAAAGAATGTTTGGACTAACCAATGGATGTAAGATCCTAGGAAGACTTTTTTGCAATTTAGCCACTATGATCCTAGTGTGCAGTATAGGAAAGGTTGGGGATCATTTAAAAGAAAACAAGGATTAACCCTTCGTTACATTTGTAGAAGACCGAGACATTTGGATAAGGAATGTCATGGTAGAAGATCTAGTTGTCTTTGTTGTAAAGCTATGGACCATGAAGTTTTAGATTGCCCTGGAATGATAGTTAAGCTTGGAAAAATGAATATGAGACAAGAAGACCATGAGAAATGTTAAGCAACTAAGACCATGGAAGAAACCCCGAAAGAATCAGAGATTGTATTGCTACAAATGAAGGAAACCCTGAATGACCACCGAAATATCAACTTATCAGAGATCTTCAAAGAAAAAGAGTACATAGAAGCAAGAATAGGAGACTTCGACATAGACTGTGTTCTGGAAAAAGAAACACAAGTGAATATTATGAAAGAAAGAACTTGGTAAACCTTAGGAAAGCCTGTTATGATTCCTTCATTGGGGGGAATAGGATTATTTAGAGGGAAGTTGATAAATCTATGTGGGAAGCTCACCCAGATCTCTATGATAGCCCATGGAACTTCGACAGAGGAATAATTTGAAATTTTTAAATTTATTGAGAACAGCGCCCCAATTTCTATATTACTAGGAAAACCTTGGATTGAAAGGGATCAGGCTAGAAGGAAAGAAGAAGAATTTTTAGAGCAGAAGAAGCAAGAATTGAAAGATTTCATGACTAGGAGGATCGCACACTTGATTGCAGAACAGGAGAACAGATCGAAGCTATTTAAAACTAGAGACTTGGATGTTGACATTGGAAGAACACAAGAAGACTCACAGAATACTGAAGCACCTACCCCAGAAGAAGTATTTCCCTTGATTCCTAGGAAAGAATATCAATAGCGTGAAGTTACTATGCCAAGAGGAGATAAAAATCAGAATGGAAAGAGGAATACTGAGACAAAGCTCACTGGAAAGAAAGTTAGAAAACTAAGCAAGAAGAGATCAAAGATTGAAAAGTTACAAAAGGTTCTAGAGGGAACTTCACAGAAGGAAAATTTACAAAACTGGCACTTCGTCAAGATATCAGAACAACGTCACATGGCACTTTGCCATGGCGAAGCAATATAGCTGTTGGGAACAGTATAACTGTTAGACCGATACCCCGAACGGGTAGAAAGGCATTTATGGTTAGAAATCTCACCATCAGACCATTGGGACTGCGCCATAACGGACCGAACTAAATTAATGAAGGCTTCTCACCCATTGGAGAGATACGTTGCCTAGTTATATACTTATTCCATTGAACCTTGCACTGAGAACACTTTTGCCAACCATGATTATCTGAGCCCGCAGATTATTTGATTTCGCACAATGATCATCGTGCTATCACCATCCATCCTGTTGCATTGAGTAGTTATTCTTCAAACCTGAGATATTCAACCACGAATGTGTATGTCCAAATAACTTAGCGCAGTCGAAGAATCTGTGAAGGAGGTACTCATGGACCTCATGACTGAAAGAGTAATGTCTGAGGGTATACAAGTTTCATTGACGATGTAACAATCCCCCTGACCATCCTAAGGCCGAGGTACGCCACTCCAGAGAAACCACTCATGCTCTGACGCCAGTCGATAACATTCCCAACCATCAGGCTGGGAACATGCTACTCTAGGGAACACTTTCGTTCCCATACTACGGAACATACAATAGCATACCTAGTAGTCAACTAAGCAATGCCACTTAAATTTACTCTTTAGACTGCATGCAACTAAAACATATACATACAGCACACTCGCGGAAGATTTACATCTAAACATGACAAACAATTACTTTTTGTAACATACGAATTTTATATTAAAATAACAGTAATTACTGATATGCATCATTTACAGGAAATTACCCATAAGCACACAAGCAGTCATAGTCACATATGTAACATAGGCATGTAAATAACAAACCAACATATCCATATATCACACAATTGGTACTTATCTTAGAAAATTGTCACCAACTACTTACAGACCATCCACGAACCTCCCAGCCATAGACTACATTGTTCATCACTCTCAACAGTGAATCACCCCCGAGCTGGGACTAAACTCCACCTAGGGTAAAGGGATTCCTATCCAAGCTAAGGCTCATGGACAACAAGAAAGACTCTGTCTCAGGTGCTCACTCAACTAACAGCCTACAACCCCTCATTCCCCACATGCCTGTCCCACCCAAGGAAGTGTGCCCCTTCTTTGTTCAACAGTCCCTCGGCTACCCCACTTCCCTTCCAGGGCTTCAGCAACAGGTTGGACCAGAAGGCTCAGAGCGTTGTAGTTGTAGTTTAGCACCTAAGGAAATCAATCCGTAGCAATTCTCTCACCCAAAGAACTTCTCACGGGCCTGGAAACCCGCTTCTTCAATCTTGCTCCAAGGTAACCAGCTACACCAACCAAAAGGTATGGGGAAACAGGATTCTGAAAGATGACATGGTTGTCTCAAGGATAACAGAATGTATGAGTGAAAATGGTCATCGAGTCATTAACTAGATAACTGAGTGTGTTTTGGAATCACTGTGAACTCTCTGTCAAAAGAAAACCTCCTCTGCTTGTTGGTTTCCCCCCTTTTCCCCTTTTGTAACTCTCTGTGATAAAAATCCCCCTTGAACTAAGTTTCCCCACAATATGAATGCATGTCCCCAACTTGACTCTTGTCATATCGGAAGTTACTTTTGTCCACTTGTCCCCAACTTTAGAACTTAGGATAAACTAATTATCCATACTTTATGTTTTAGGAAATATTAATATAATATTCCCTTGACTTTTGGCCCTCCCTTTCCCTAACTGGTGAAGTTCAGTCCCCCATCTCTTTTATCGTGGTCGGTCTACGCGCAGTGATGTATTTTATATTAATCATGAGTCAAGTACAAAGTAGGCACTCTAGCCTTTAACATCTAGGCACGCTGGCCTAATTCCAAGACATAAGCATTCCATCCTATAATACTGGCTCACTAGCCTATAATGCATATTATATACACAAAGTTTCGTTGACCTTAAAAATGCACGCACTTAGTTACTACGCGTTGTATCCTCTATCTTTAAGGTTGTGTGCACCTTAGTTATTGCATGTGGTATTTAGAAATGTGTACATTACATCCCTTTACTGCACAGTATATGCGCGCACCATGCCATGAAAGGTGTATTACAAAAATGATGGCTAAATAGCTCACTAGCTTAAATATACTTGGATTATATTTACATTTGGGTTTGGCGGAGGGATATTATAATCCCCTCCCCTTATTTATGCACTGTCCTCAGTGCATCGTGTACCCATATACAACAAAATTCTCAAAATTCTTCAAAAAGATGCGGGTATTCTGTCTGCATTGCATCCTCATGCTCCCAAGTAGTGTCTTCAGGTCCGTACCAAGTCCATTGGACCTTTACAAACCCTATGGATCAATTCTGGAGTTGTTTGATTTTTCAATTCAGGATGCGCATTGAATTCACTTGGAAAGCACCTTCTTGATCCACCTGAATAACATTCCAATCAATAACACGATTAGCATCGGGTATATATTTCTTTAGGAATGATACATGGAAGACATTATGAACAGACTTAGATGCAGGCAATGCAATCATATAAGCAACTAGACCAATCCTCTCTAGGATTTCAAATGGTCCACAAAATCTGGCTGCCAGCTTGGCACAGCTTCCCAGCTTCAGAGAAATCCTGTTATCTTTTACTTTCAGGAAAACATGATCACCCACTTTGAATTCTTTGTGGATTTTGTTTTTATCAGCATAACTTTTCTGTCTATCTTAGGAAGTTTTCAAATTCTGCTTAATTTTTTACATCTAGTCCTCCATCTCCTTGAGTAAATCTGGCTCGACTATTGTTCTATCAGCTGGATTATCCCAGCTTACTGGAGTATTGCACCTTCTACCATAAAGTGCTTCAAATGGGCTCATTTTCAATGATGCCTGATACCCATTGTTATAAGCAAATTCTACTAAATGTAAGTAGTCTTCCCATTTTGATGGTTTGTCCATCACATACATTCTCAACATATCTTCTATCACCCTGTTCACTCTTTCTGTCTGTTCATCAGACTCAAGATGGTAAGTTGTACTAAAGTTTAGATTCGTTCTAAATCCTTTGAACAATCCTTTCTAGAAATTCGAGGTGAATTTCGGGTCTCTTTCAGACACAATCGTTTTAGAAATTCTGTGCAATAGTGTCACTTCCCTCATGAAAATATCAGCAACATCTGTTGCCTTGTGAGTAGTTTTTAGTGGAATGAAATGGGCAGCTTTTATAATCTTGTCCACCACTACCATAATTGAATCATGTAGCTTGCCTGTTCTGGGCAATCCCATAATAAAATCCATTGTCACCACTTCCCACTTCCATTCAGGAATGGGCAAAGGTTGCAGCAATCCTGCTGGGTGCCTATGCTCTGTTTTAAATTTCTGGCATTCCATACACCTAGTGATGTATTCTGCAATTTCTCTCTTCATACCTGGCAAAAATTATTGGCTCTTGACCGTTGTTATGGTTTTCTGATATCCAGGGTGCCCTGCATAAGGAGCATTATGCATCTCACGCAAAATTATACGTTTCAATTCTTGGACATTTGGTACAAAAATTATGTTCTTGTGTAGTAGTATTCCATCTACTCCCAACTTATAAATATCCATCTTCTGAAGTATCTTACCCTATTGTAGCATTGCTACCAATTCTCTGTACCGCAAATCTGTATTTGCAGCCTCCAGAATTTTGCTTTTAACATCAATTTGGTACATGTTGATGGTTGTAGCACATATTTCATGCACCCTCCTGTTGAGTGCATTAGCCACTTTATTTTCTTTCCCTTTGATATGTTTTATATCAAAGTTATACTCGCTTAGAAATTATAACCATCTGCTTTGTCTAGCATTTATATTTGGCTGATCAAATAAATATTTAAAACCATTGTGGTCTATTCTTAACTCAAACCTTTTTCCCATGAGGTAGTGTCTCCATTTCCTCAAGGCATACACTATGGCTGCCAACTCCAAATCATGAGTGGCATAGTTTCTTTCATGCTCCTTCAACTTCCTTGATTCATAACATATCACAAATCCATATTGACTGAGGGCTCCACCCAATCCTTCATTACATGCATCTATGCATACAATCAAATCTTCATGTGGGTCTGCGATCCTTAGTATTGGAGCACTTGTCAATAATTGTTTCAAATGTTGGAAACTCCTTTCACAGTCCATCGTCCACTGAAACTTCATACCTTTCCTTTGCAAGGAATTGATTGGGTGTGCTATCTTCGAGAATCCTCCAATGAATCTCCTTTAGTAGCCTGCAAGGCCCATGAAAGATCTGACCTCTGTCACATTCTTTGGTGCTGACCATTCTCTAATGGTTGCTACCTTCTCATGGTCCACTGTTATCCCATATTTTGAGATGATATGCCCCAAATAATGAATTTGTTTCTGATCAAATGAGCACTTGCTCAATTTGGCATACAACTGATGTTCCCTTAATACTTGCAACACCATCCTCAAATGATGTTCATTCTCTTCCTCTGACTTGGAATATATAAKAATTTCATCCCAAAATAAAATGAMAAACTTGTCCAAATACTCTCGGAAAAMACCATTCATTAAGCACATGAAAACAGCTGGTGCATTTGACAATCCAAACGGTACCACCGTGAACTCATAATGACCATACCTTGTCCCGAAGGCGGTCTTGCTAATATCTTCTTCTTTAATTCTTACCTGATGGTATCTTGATCTGAGATCTATCTTTGAAAATATCCTTTCATCCTTCAATTGATCAAAGAGGTCATCAATCCTTGGTAGAGGATATTTGTTCTTAACAATCACTTTATTTAATTGCCTGAAGTCAATGCACAATCTTAATGTTCCATCTTTCTTTTTCACAAACAAGACTGGGGCACCTCAAGGTGATACACTTAAGCATATATACCCCTTCTTCAAATGTTCCTCAAGTTGCATTTGCAACTCCTTCAATTCTGGTGTACTCATCCTGTAAGGAGTCTTTGATATTGGCACTTCTCCAGGCATCAAATCTATAGAGAAATCAGTGTCTCCCCTTGGGGGTAGTCTTGGTACTTCCTTGAATACATCTTCAAACTCTTTCAGGACTGCATAATTCTCCAAATTTGGCACCTTTTCTTTAGGTGTCTCCTCCATATGAGCTGCAAATATTTGACATCCTCTTCTATAACATTTCTTCAGTTGTAATGTTGAAATTTCTCTAACAATTACTACCCTGGGAATTCCCTGCACTTTCCTTTGGTTCCCTTCTTCATCCAAGCAAGTGAATGCTTTGTTATGACAATCCAATAGAGCATGTTGTGGGTCCAACCAATCCATCTCAATTAAATAGTCATAGGAACCTAAGGGTAAGATGTTCAAATCTGCCTTGGTATTTATTCCATTCATGTCTATGAGGCAGGACTTAACCATCTCATTAACTTTTCTTCTAGCTCCCATATCCAGTTGCACCAACCAGGATTTCCCATGCTTCTTTCTTGGTAAATGCAAACTTTCCACCATTTTTGGGTCTATATAACTATGGCTAGCTCTTGAATCAATTAAAATAGCAAGAGTTTGGTTGTTGATCATACCTTCCACTTCAATCATGTGGGGCTAATACTCTGCTTTCTTGTTGTCCAGGTCTGCATAAATCCTTGGCAC
>ML779424.1:2471737-2531101 GCA_009831015.1 Picea engelmannii
CATTTCTGCCCATGTCCTCTACTATCTTAGCTCATTGTACATTGTGAATAGTCCTACCTTTTTCGCCTCTGTGAGGACAATCTCTAAACCTATGATCTCCTTTACAACCCCAAAATTGCATAGGTGGTTGTCTTGGCCCTTGAATCCCTATGTCAATCACTCTAGTTTCCTTATGCGTTTGCTGCCATTGTGGATTATTTATGAAGAATGGTGACTTAGCTCCCTTCTTCCTCTAATCCATCTTGGATTTCTTATTGTCTTCCCAAGCCTTTTGGAAAGTTGGTCTTGCTTTCAGCTGGTCATATAAGCATTTAGCTCTTATTATGGTCTATTTTAATGTCTTGGTATCATCATACTATATTTTGTCACTGATGAATGTTGGCAATCCACTTAAGTACCATTGAATCTTGACTATATCATCCTTAATGAAAGAGACATACTTCAACAGTTCCAAAAACCTTCTCTCATATTCATCTATGGTCATACTTCCAAGCTTAAGTTAAAAGAACTCTTTCATTTTCTTGTCATAGTATCTCTTGGTCAAGTATTTCTTCTCAAAATACTTCTTGAATTCTCTCCAAGTAACACTTTTCTCTACAATGTGTTGTACCTGCACAAGTTGATCCCACCACATGGAGGCCTTTCCTTTGAGTTGATAGATAGTGATTCTACCTTCAGCATGGGAAGAATAATTATGCAATTGAAAATACTTCCTCATGCCTAGAAACCATGTTTCGGCATCTTCATCCTTCTTGTGCTCACCATCAAATGTAGGAGGTTTGATTTTGTTCATTTCTCCTCGCATCTCATCCACCCCAGATCTCTTATACCTTCTGACAGGGGATATACTTGAGTTGTTGCATGCTCTCTTATGGGAATGCCTATGGGGATGATGGTGATGTCTACTAGCACTTTTTACTTCTCCCTTCTCCTCTGAATATTTGTGACTCTCAGATCTACTTGAGTTACTCTCCTTAACCAATTTCTTCTCTATTTTGTTCAAACCTTCCAATAGCTTCATGTTGAAGTCATCCTGCTGCTCTTTGCCTTTCATAAGCCTTTCATTATCATCTTTATGGCTTTGGACATCCTTCTGCAAATTCTTAATGCTCTCAGCCATATTCATATCTTCATTCCTTTCTTCTCCATGTCCATTGGAGTTCGTTCCTTCCATGCCCAAATGGAAATCGATCCCTCTTCTCTTCTCTGGATAACTGTAATTCCCTTGTGCCTCTTCCATCCCTACAGACTCTGCACTAGTTTTACCTGACTGAGTTGTTGTTAATTCTGCAAAACGTGCAGCCATCAAAACTAATCAGACTAACCAATCAACAATTCATGAGAATATGCACCATTTCGATTCAACATACAAATCAACATTATCACTCCCAGTTTCCTGGTGTTATCACCATGACAATTCTATATAAGACCCAAGTCTTGAGAACGCTGACGCGCAGTGTCTTCCGAGATACACTTGCGCAAGAAGGTGCTATTGTTGAAACCACTTTCGCCAAGACATGGTATCACGTGTCTCAACATGTCAAATCCACCACTCATGGAGCGGGTGATGGCTAGTCAGATCACCCTGCTCCATTCGTTCGGTACTTCGCAGCCATGTGACGTCAGCTGAACGCCGCCATGCAACAAACTCAAAAGATAATCATTCAAAATGGATTGGTCAAGCATGGAAACCCAATGCTCCTTGTACGTAATCTATCTGTGCTTCATAAATGGAGTTCTATAATTACCACTCCCCAAGTATGAATATATCTGCATATCCATAATTGTAGTAATATTCAAGCTGCTTGACTTCCTTCTCTCTGTAAAGATGCATTTCGGTATCCCCAACCTGAGATACATGGACAAAGCTAAGTCGAGTGAGACTGGTTATTCGAGAAACATGCTAGGATTTCCTATGAATAAGGAGGAAAGGGTCCTCGCGCACCTTCTAGCAACTAAGTTCCACACAGAGCCGGTTATAGACTCGCGATTGGAAGTCAGGCCGAATCCCATTATAAAGGATTTAGTCATCAATAGGCTAGCTGCTAAGAAGAAAAGGAGTAAGCGGCATAAGAAGGAGGAATCTACAATTAAAGCGACCGAAAGTGTTGGAGAAAATCAACTGGTCTGGTTAGACTCCTCTTTAAAGGCAGAGATCGCTAAGTTGAAGTAAGTCTTCAACTAAAATAAGCATGTCTCAGCGAATTTTGAACAGTCGGTAGCGGAGTTAAAGAGTATAAGAGATGATAGGCCTATTCTTTAATGGCCCTTTTTACAACAGGCTAACTGTTGTCATCACCCTTTTGTAATTTTGTGATTAATATGATTATATAAATACAGAAATGGTTTTTTAAACTGTTTTACTACAATTTCTATTTGGTGATGTTATGACTCTTGTTTTCTTTTACAATAGTTTTTCTTGCAATCTTATATTTTATTTTCATCTGTCTAAATTGGAAGAAATTAAATTCGAAATTAATGCTTCAAAGCAGTTATGTGTTTATTTTTTTTTATTATTATGCAATTTAAACTCAGACTCCTCGCCTTCCAAGTGAATTCACGCGCATTAAATTGACTTGTTCATTTATATTATCATGCATAGAAATATTAAAAGGTAAACGCTTCTCCGTGCACCTAAATTACTGTGCATTTCTTCTTCATCGTACCGACTACTTATGCAAACTATTCTGGCATTGTGTGCCAATATCCACTACGCACTAATATTCTACATGCATTTTCGTCCTATGCATGCACCATGTCAAGTTTAACATACTCCTTCACGCTCAAATATCTGCGCATACTACTGAATACACCATCGCGAAACAACTTATACTCGTATTTATGTGCATACCAACAAAACTCCTCTACATTAAGCAATACTTGTGCACCCCATGTGCACCTTACTATGTGTGTGCTTACCGCACAAGGCTAATTTCAGTATGTGCATCTACACATAATAATCTTCTACGCGGTGCCACAATTTACCGTGCACACTAGCACACCACGGTTTCCAGCACGATACCAAATTTACCACGCGCACCAATACGCCAACCTTTTCCAAGGACACTTTATGACTCTAATTCTGGTCACTTCGAAGTTACTTTTCTATGAATATTCACTTCAACAACACCCTTCTGGTCCATCCAAGCTCAGTGTTAAACTGAGGCTCTGATAACATTATGTAACGATCCCCCCGACCATCCTGAGGCCGGGGTACACCACTCCAGAGCAACCACTCATGCTTTGACACCAATCGGTAACATTCCCAACCATCAGGCCGGGAACATGCTACTCTAGGGAAAACTTTCGTTCCCATACTATGGAACATACAGTAGCATACCCAGTAATCAACTAAGCAATGCCACCTAAATTTACTCTTTAGATTGCATGCAACTAAAACATATACATACAGCATGCTCATGGAAGATTTACATCTAAACATGACAAACAATTACTTTCTGTAACATAAGAATTTTATATTAAAATAACAGTAATTACCGATATGCATCATTTACAGGAAATTACCCATAAGCACACAAGCAATCATAGTCACATATGTAACATAGGCATGTAAATAACAAAACAACATATCCATATATCACACAATTGGTACTTATCTTAGAAAGACTGTCACCAACTGCTTACAGACCATCCATGAACCTCTCAACCATAGACTACATTGTTCATCACTCTCAACAGCGAATCACCCCTGAGCTGGGACTGAACTCCACCCAGGGTAAATGGATTCCTATCAAGACTAAGGCTCATGGACAACAAGAAAGGCTTCGTCTCAAGTGCTCACTCAACTAACAGCCTACATCCTCTCATTTCCCACATGCATGTCCCACCCAAGGAAGTGTTCCCCTTCTCTGCTCAACAGTCCCTCAGTTGCCCCACTTCCCTTCCAGGGCTTCAGCAACAGGCTGGACTAGAAGTCTCATAGCATTGTAGCTGCAGTTTAGCACCTACAAAAATGAATCCCCAACAATTCTCTCGCCCATAGAACTGCTCATGGGCCTGACAACCCTCTTATTCAATCCCACTCCAAGTTAACCAAGTACACCAACCAAAAGGGATGGGGAAATATGCTTTCGAAAGATTACATGGTTGTCTCAAGGATAACGGAATGTATGAGTGAAAATGGTCATGGAGTCATTGACTGGATAACTGAGTGTGTTTTGGAATCACTGTGAACTCTCTGTCAAAAGAAAACCTCCTCTAACTGCTAGTTTCCCCCCTTTTCCCCTTTCGTAACACTCTGTGAAAAAAATCCCCCTTGAGCTAAGTTTCCCCACAATATGAATGCATATCCCCAACTCGACACTTGTCATATCGGAAGTTACTTTTGTCCACTTGTCCCCAACTTTAGAACTTAGGATAAACTAATTATTCATACTTTATGTTTTAGGAAATATTAATATAATATTCCGTTGACTTTTGGCCCTCCCTTTCCCTAACTGGTGAATTTCAGTCCCCCATCTCTTTTATCATGGTCGTGCAGTGATGTATTTTATAATAATCATGAGTCAAGTACAAAGTAGGTGCTCTAGCCTTTAACATCTAGGCACGCTGGCCTAATTCCAAGACATAAGCATTCCGGCTTATAATACTGGCTCACCAGCCTATAATGCATATTATATACACAAAGGTTCATTGACCTTAATATTGCGCGCACTTAGTTACTACGTGTTGTATCCTCTATCTTTAAGGTAGCGCGCACCTTAGTTACTGCAGACGGTATTTAGAAATGTGTACATTAGATCCCTTTACTACGCAGTATATGTGTGCACCATGCCATGAAAGGTGTATTACAAAAATGATGTCTAAATAGCTCACTAGCTTAAATATACTTGGATTATATTTACATTTGGGTTTGGCCGAGGGATATTACAGATGAGAGGAGTGCAAGCCTCTCCATCGACTACTTGTGGATCTATACCATCTTGACCAGCAGCAGAAAAGGGAACCAAGCACAAAGACGATATAGCAAATGCGAAGCTAATACTGACCATATTACCTGACTACATCCCGCCTCTAGCTGGCGCGGTGAGTCGTGATAGTGTACCGAGAGATTTTGAGTACACCATGGTTACTACATACCTCCTAAAGGGGATACGTGAAGTTCGAGAGTAGCAGGACAAGATCTCAGCGTTGAAGTTCAGTGACTTCAACTTAGGAGACCACAAGAACCATAGTATGCTCACCCTGTATAAATACTTGACCAGGACGAAGGGGAAGAACTTGAAAGTAATCCCCCAGTCATGGACGATGAACCTCATGCATTCCACCCTGTTGAATGTAATGAAAATCCCACACTTTGGAAGGCACCAGGAAGTTAACGCCTTTGTCAAGCTCCTACTTTCATGTTACCATGGTGGCTACTTATGGTTAGACTGAAGTATCACAATCGATCTAACATTGATCCATAGGATCACCGGATTGAGTATGCAAGGACCCGACCCATAGGATTTCTATCCAGGGAAAGCCACAGATCGCGTGTTAGCAAGGAAGATCAAGGATACATATGACGATGTGGATAAGGGGACACGAGGCTACAAGGTAGCTTCCATCTAGAATGGCACAGTGCGCCTAGTATGCCAATTAGTCGCATGAAAGTTGGTAAGGAAGAACAGACCCATGCAAGTCACAGGCTTTGTCGTTGACCTTGCGGGGAAATGCGTGGAAGGCATATAGATGAACTAGGCAAAGTACCTAGTTAATCAATGAGAATTAGATTGTCACAAAGCATAGAATCAGGGCTAAGAGTTCCACTTTAGTTGGCTCCTGATCCTCATCGTGTTTGTTGCTTGGGAGATGTTGAAAGGTGCGACCTTCCCAGAAATTGAGTCATTCAAGCCTCTTGTTGTGAATCTCACCACGCTTTGGTACTCGAGCAATATGGAAAAACAGTGGCAGTCGAACACTGTCTTTCACACATGGTATCTCCAGCTAAAGAGGGCTATCGAAGCTAAACCTTGCATGACGTCGAACACCCTACAGCGCTTCCGACCCCTCATGAAGTTCCATGTAGATCGACACTTCATCCATATTACTGCGCGAGCAGATGAACATAAGGAGGAGATTTAGTCATAATACAAGCTCACAGAAGAGAACCTTTAGGAGATAACTAAGGAATGGTCAATCGAATTCCTTATCCCTACTAACCCTACAGAGATGTCTAATCCTGAAATCCCGGAGGCCGCTCACATAGAACATGACACAACTAGAATCAGCGGAAGGAAGAAGACAAAAGAAGTCCAAGACTTAAGCAACACCTCAGAAAAGATTGCTTCAGTGTCACCTGGCCGAGGGGGTGATGACAAGGTAGAAGAGATCAATGGCAAAGAATATGAGAAGAAGAAAGGTGAAGTAACACTGCCTAGAGATGAGGTTGATCCCTTGAAGAAGAGGAAGGTTTCAACCCCGAAACCCTCTTCCCGGAAGAAATCCAGAGCCATCATGACTAAGATGAAGACTGTGCTCACTGTCGATGACTTTGACTTCATCATCGCAGTTGTAAACAATGCCTCACAGGAAATCTTACAAAACAAGAAGCCATGTACGATAGAATTGTAGCAGAACTAAGAGGTGTACAACAAGCCCTTTATTCGAGTTGTGCAATGTCCACTGCACCCCCGCCCTCGGAAGAACCAAAATTGGGAGATGAGCCTTCTCAACTCCATAGACTGGCTGATGTGACTGAAGCCCACCTTCATCGAGCATAGACTGAGAAAGAACAAGTGACAGCAGACCTTAAACAAGCACAGGAGGAAGTTATAGAGAAATGCAAGATTACGCAGCAGGAGAAGGATGCTCTTCAAGAAAAGTTCAAAGAAGAAAGAGCGCAGATCCAGTAGGAGAAAGAAAAGTTGCTCGCAGAGTAGGTCTGAGTGAAAGAATCAGTCAACAGAGCACTTCTCTCTGTGATAGGCTTGGAGCAGAAGGAGGAAGAAACAATAGAACACCAAGTAGAGCATCTTGCAAAAGCTATCTAGTAGCTACAACAAAGAATAACAGATCTCGAGCTAAGAATAGTGCCCAGTACTCCACAAGATGTGCGAGATCAAAGAAAAGTGACTGCTCGAGGCACAGTTGAGAGAATAAATTCCCTTACCATGGAATGTAAAAAATTGAGTGATCGCAGTGCCCAGACTTATGAGAGACTCACTGAGAACCCAGAGCTGAAGGCACTGGAGTTGCATCTCCAAGAGGCGAAGCAACAAGTAGAAACAATATAGGCGTAGTTGAATCCCCTTTCAGTTGTTGAAAGGATGAAATGATCCCAAGAGTAGAGCACTTCTCAACAGTAGGCCCACACCATTCAAAGAAGAGTCATGGAAGTGACTCAGAGGCTCCAACCTATACAGGATGAGGCTTGCCAACTATTCGCAGAGATCGAAGGCCGAGGAGAAGAACTAGAGCAAGTCATCACTGTAGTTGAACAATGCTTAGAAGGACATGTCAATGAAGTTGTTATCCAAGAGTTCGTTGAGCAGGAGGCCATGGAACAACAACAGGTTGAAGCAACTCAGGCCAAGATTGAGGCTTTTGAGGAAGAATTACCCAAAGCAGAGTGACTTGGGATCAGTTATTGGTGAGTGTTTGGGGCATGTTGGCCCTTGACCAAGTTTTGAGGATTCTTGGTCATGTTTGACCTATTTTTGGGACACTGACAGGTTTTCGAAGGTGGAGCACAAGATGAAGCAGAGATCGTGGGATCTCAACCCCTTTTTAGGGATTTTTGGGTTTTGGGGGCTTATGTAATAGGTATGGGAATGTCAGCCCATGGGCTTACCCATGTTTAGGCCAGATTTTATGATTTATAAATAAATAGCTAGGCGATGTAAGAAGAGGTCGGTGTGCTAAGTGATAAGTGTTAATTGCTAAGTGCAAGTGGTGACTGTAATGGCTTTGTGCATACTGTGTGAGACTTGCAAAGCTAAGTGCAAGTGACCGAAGAGACTGTATGTAGGCTTTGTGTTGTAACCTAGCTTGGAGAAGGAGGATCTAGCGAAGAGTGCATAGATCTCCTATCCTCTGCGAAGTTGATATTGAGGATTTGTGAATGTAAGAAGGTTGAAAGAAGCTAATAAAGAAGATGAAGAGTTGGTGGACGTAGCCCCAGGGTGGGGCTGAACCATGTATATCCTATGTTGTGAATGCTTTGTGCTTTGGTTTGTTCTTTTGTTTATGTGATTTAATGCTTAGTGCGATGTTAGATGATAGATGAATCTGATATGATAGCTTAGTGTTGAATGATGTGAATGAATGCTAGATCTGATCTCTATTTGTATGCTTAGTGCTTAGATCTATTGAATCTGTATGAGTACTGTGTCGGTCTGTTGATTAGGGTTTAACTGCGTTGTAGAATAAACTTGGTATTGATGAAATATAATTGCTAAGTGTTCTTTTAAGGTGTTACAGTCACATATCTGTGTCCCAACTAAGGTTGCAAACACTGGATTCCTGCAACCACCCCTACCTCTACCTTAGGTGAGACTTCATTTGCTTAGTAGGTGTTGTCAAAAGGGCTGATAGTTAGGGTTTTGTTGGTGCATTGTTGTAGCATTGACCCTCGGATCTGCCCCTGTGCCAACAACTTCCCCGACCGCATATTTATGCGTTGAAAAATAGATCATTGTAGCTTTAAGATGTTGAAATACTTCTCTACCCTGAAAAAAAATAACCCACAATTTTCTGCCAAGGAAAGTGTTATGATACCATTTATAAGGTACCAAATAGATTAGAATAATAGAAAATAGAAATATTGCAGAGAATAAAAGAGGAACAACGCAATATATGAAACCACGGCACCAAAATAATACCTTTATTGATAGCAAACAATGTTCACTTGCCTCTTTGAGGGGACAACCTTCAGTAGAGCAACGCTCTATTACAATATTTCACAAGACAAAAATCATCATGCCCTCGACTCCTATTTATACTAAATCTATCTATCAAAAGAACAATATAGAGGAAGATATTCTAAAAGTGAAATTTTCTATTAGGTCTTCTTACATTTGACATATTCTTCCTTATTATTAGGCCTTATTAATAGTGGCCTTTATTACATGGAAAATATATTATTCTACCTACATGAGGGGTTAGGGAGGTTAGGTCCCTAAAAAATATGGAGGTGTTACACTACACCAATGTGATAAAGAGGGTTAGGTTTTCACCATCAGTTTGGACATCCAGATAATGGAACATTAGAACAGCAGGAAAAGATTCCTTGGATGCCTTGGAATTAGGTTTAAATTTACACATTGCAACCAACAAGTAATCTTATTGTGGTCTCTCCAAGATAGAGATGGAGATGCAGAAAACAACACAAAGTTTCCAATTTGTGGTCATGTTGGGCAGAAAGGGAATGCCCCCAACAATCTCATGGAGGGCCTAGAGGGGATATTCAAGCCATGAGAAGTTAGACAGAATGATAGAAATGTGTGGTCTACCCAATAGCTAGTGTGAGGGAATGAGCATCGTTTAGATAGTGAAATAAATCATGGGAAGATTTGGGCAGCAAAGTGAGGCTGTGGGAGCTGTTTAAAAATAATACCAAGTAGTGGCAGCAAGTAAATGCAATGTGGGACAACCAGCACTGAAGGAATGGCTCAACAGAGGATAAAAATGACTCATCCAATATTAGATATTCCTAGCAACAGAGGAAAATGCCCAACAAGATGAATATTCCCAGCAAAAAAGTGAAATGTGTGTGGGCATTTCAGTTCATCCTCCATAAATTGAGAATTCTCCCCAAAACAAAGGAATTTGTCCCAGAGATAGGAAACGACTCCTAGGAGAGAGAAAACCTGATTGAGTAAGTTTTTACAACAAATCTTTCATTACGGCCCTTCATCTTGAGATCACAAGAAAATGAATGGTGTGGTTGATTTGTTTGTTGGTGTTAGAGAAAGATTTTCCTCACCCTATGCAATCTTGCAGAGAGGGCCTTATTCCATTTCCCTATCCAGACTTGTCTTCCCTGTTACTAGAATCCAGAGACAAAAATACAAATTTTTCCACTTGTACGCATCTTGCACCCTATACAGCAAGTGTATACGTAGGCTGCTCCACCACATCTTGCATACATCGGGATTTGTGCCAGAAAATCAAAATTAAATGTTGGGTTTCCATGTCACAACAAGAGATCTCTGATCCTTGGCCTTCCATATACTGGAAAAGTTCTGACTCGGCCCTTCAGTTGCATTTTGAAGGCTATAAAGAGGCCAATTTCGAGCTATGGAAAAAGAAAAAGAATTCAACTTTGAGAGAAAAGTTACTCTGGAGAAATTATTTACTTCATATTGAGTCTGCGTCCCTTTGTCTTTTAAGTTTAAATATAGTGTTCAGCCCCCAAGCTCTGCCCTTATTGATGGATAATCTCATTGTCTCATTTCTATGAGTTTTCCTTTGGTGGAGAATTGAAGTGGTGGAGGCCCAGCTAGAAGGAACTTGGTTTCTTGGTTTTGAACCATGTTGACACGGAAGTCTGTAATATTTTCACTTCTACTAATCATTTATTAATAGAAACACTCTCTTCTCGTCCAATTGATGTCTTCCAAATATATGAATTATTATCCATGGGCGTATTTGTTATGTATATTGATGGATTATGCTATCTAATGTGTTAACCTGTTATATTTCCACCATATGCTTGTTTTTTCTTGTTTTTTGAGAACTTGTTGCAGGTATATATAACTTTGGATCAAAGTGCTCAACGGTGAACATCATTGAACATCTAGACGAGGTAGGCCTCTTTCTTATCTCCCTTGCACATTGGTTTATATAGCATATTGTTGGGATAGAGTTGATTTCTGCAGTCGTTTCCATTTGTGGTGGTTCACCCTAGCCATAAAGAGATTTTCCTCGTAACAGAATTGGTGACCATACTGGGGATGAATCTTATTTCTTAGGGTTTGAAGTAATTTTCTCCTTAGATTGCTCTTGTTTCTACTGCGGTTCTTGTCGTATCATTTCTTGACAGCTCCTGTTCACTCTGGGTCCGAGTTTTCAGCTTTTCTCCCTTGCCTGGCCTTATTTTAAATCATATGCATGCCTTTTGTCTTGACAATCCCATATACACGTAGGTTGTCTCACTGCAAGATGCGTATATACGCTCTTTTTCCTGAATAGTCGCGTACACCTCTTTTCCTTGCCTATTTTCTTGGTCTAGTGTTTGTTGGGTGGGATTTGATGCTTGCTGAGCCTTCTTGGGTCTCTGTAGTGCCTGTTAAGTGTTATTGGGATGACAAGAAACCCTCTTTTGGTTGAATTTATGGGCGAAGTCTTTCTCTTCATCTTTTCATTTTTATTGTCCTTGTACATTGGGCTAGGTTTTTTGTTGCTTAGTATCCTGCTTAAGTTATCTCTTTTTTATACATAGTAGGGCTATATATCAAGTTACTTTTCAGTCCATGCATTTTCAGTTTTAATATATTGAAAATACAAAAAGAATAAGCATTTTGCATTGCTTGGAATTTTTGTCTTTTGAGTTTTTTATCATTATCTTAGTGCATATAGTGAAAGAGTGCATTTTTACTTTTAAATTGTAGAGCTGAATTTGAAAATTGCATCGTTTTTAGAAGCATATCATTCTTTGAAAGTTAAAGTTAGGACTTTGCATTATTTTCATATTTACTTTTCTTGCAGAGTCATAACATCATGAGTTTCATTACCATACCTTTTTGAGTAATCACGGCCATAAAATCAACGCTATAATTTAAAATTGATTGGTCACAATTTTATTTTCTAGGGTGCACAAAGTAGCCTAGGATTTAGTGCCTTGAAATAGGATTTTGTGAGTAAACATCTCCAAGGCAATTAAATCAGCATATGTGTCTAATTCAGGGAGTGGAGAAATCCATTGTGTAATTGGTAAGATTAGGAGGCTCTGCTCACATCGGAGTTAATCACGAGGTCGCGCGAAGTTGGTTGAAGGGATATCCCCCTGATACATTCCTAGCGTCAGAGATATTTCTGGGGATCTATTTGTATCTGGGGATCTTGTTAGTGCCCTTACCTCCATGAGAGGTGGTGCTTTGAAGGTTTCAGGCTTTGCTACCCTGACCATATGGTGGACCTGACTTACGACTGCTTGCCTGCGCATCGATTATACAATGGTTTATTAGTTGCTTGACTTAGGTGTCTCATAGGTTACTTCTAGGGGTTATTTTGCACATACCCTAGGTCAGATAAGGGTTGCATAGTACACAGCCTTTATGGAGGATTACCTCTCTGGGGGGGTCTGACTGATTGGTTGTTAAGCCCACGAGGGCCCTTATAAATTATTTTTTTACCTCTGATATTCAGCAGGGAGTCTCAGACCCCTCTTGGTCAAGACATACCTTCTTTAGAAAGGGATTCCACTCAACCACTTTACCCCTTTTGCATGCATATTGGTCATTTGACTTTTGGTGTTCTCTTTGATTACTAGTTGGCCTTAAGAGTTTATACTGAGTCCTATTTATTATGGATAGTGGAGTCCCTTTGGCTCCCCTGTTTACTGTTTCTTACCCCATGATGCCTACTCAGTTCATGGGGATGAATCCTCATGTTTCTTATAATGGTATGCAAAAATTTGGTACTTAGTCTGTGCCTTGGGTCTCTAGTCATTCTCCCGTTGATATGCCTTCACCCTTGAAATCCTCTCCCTGATCCACTTATATGAATCCTATCATTGGATCTGGGGGCACCATGGCCCCAATGCCTACTTCTTCGTTTGATATGAGTCATGTCCCTAGATCAGCCTTCACGACGGGAGGTTGGAACCTCCCCTCTTACAGATCCAATCCTAGTTATTCTCTTTCAGGAGCCAATACTAAGATGGGTGCTTATTCTACTTATTACACCCCATCCATGTATCCTTCAACCACCATGTCGGCTCCTTCGAACACTTTTCCAATGAAATTTCCTCATTTAACCTCGGGTATTTCATACAGGGAGAATCAGTTTTACAGTTCAGGCTACCCTCTTTATGGAACCCCTTCACAAGGGGGGAACATATATCCTCACTCGAATATTCCTTATCATACTTTTGTCTCTTCACAGACTTCAGTGATGATGCCCATTCAAACTTCTCTGAATCAATTAAACGGAGGATACTACCTTTCTGGACAGGGATAGGGGGTAAACCAAGACCTTTCCTAGCCTGCAATGCTTCAAAGTCAATCTTTCCCTAGACCTTGGCATCAAATTCCAAAAATAACTGCTAGTCCAGTCTCTGTAAGTCATACTGGGGCTCCTTCACCAACCTCTTCTAGTCATGTTGGAGATGGGTCAACAAATTCTACAAGTTATGTTGACAACCTGCACTCAGCCATTGTTAGCCATGTTGGGGGCACCACTTTAGTCACCACGAGTCTTATCAATGCCACATCTCTGACCTCTGTATACCATGTAGGAGATGACTCTCCCACCTTTGCCTGTCACATTGATAGTATGTCACCAGTTGTTGTGAATGACACTAGGGGAATTGAGAAGCCCAAACACCTCAGATGTAAGCCTAAATTCCTTTGTAGGACTTGTGAAGGAATTCACCTTACTCGTTTATGTCTAGCCACGGCTGGGGTACCAGAAGCGTGGGTCTCACCTAAGGTCCCTTTGGATTCCGAGGTTTCTGTGGTTTTCCCACACCTTATTCCTCCTATTGACACAATAGTAATGTCGTTGCAATATTCTCTTGATCACACCCCCATTTTCAAGGGTGATGCATCCCTTATCCCTGTTATCTTGCATCCTCTTCAACCTAGAATTGAAGAAGTGTTCATACTAGTTCAATATCTGGTCAATCTTACTCTATTTGCGGAGGGTAATGCATCCTTCAACCATGTCGTCAGCGTCCTTGATCTTGCACCTTCTGAACGAGAAAGAGATCTACTTTCCCAGAGTCCTCTCCCTCCTGGTTTTGAGGAGATCACCTTTGATTGGAACGATATTGTGGGGTATCAATTTCCCTCACCTATGTCTTTTCCTGTAAGAGATGTTATATGATCTATCATGAAGACTATATACTATGTTAGTGCTTTATCCTCCTCGACTTGGAGATCTTTGGGTTTTCCCAAGATTATGTCTGCTATCCGTAAGATACTGACATTCCGCAAAAGTTCTACAACGGAGCCTTGGCCTCCCCCATGACTTACCGCCTAGACTCTCCCACATGAAATTAATTTAATCTCTTTTCCGACTTGTTATAAAAAAATGAAAAAGATTGTCGAGTGATTTTCCCCTTTCACACTCGTTAAATTGGATTTGAAAGGTCGTGAGTCTTAGTTAATCTCTTTTCTAACTCATTATCAAAAAGTGAAAAGATTTCTGAGTGAACTTGTCTTTTTCACACTCGTAAAATTGGCTTTGAAAAGATGTATATTTGGCACAAGTTTATCCCTTTTCCACACCAAGTAGACTACAAGACATAAAAAAGGACATTTTTTGGCGTCAAGTTGTGATTGTATCTCATGCCATTGCTTGCATTATTGACCCTATAGTTGGTTTTCTCTTTGTGTTATAAACTGTTTTCCTCAGCAGTTTTGCATCCTCAACCAAGCAGAGCCTTGTTTATATCCTTTGCAATTTGACACCCTATACCTAGGAGGGAACATTCCCCTGAGTGTCCATCTCCCGCATGCACTTCCCTGGATTGAGCATAGGTAATTTCCACTGTTGGAACTATTTTTTCTTACTTTCAACACTCATTTCCTCCTCTATATCATAGCATACATTTGTCTATGAAAAAACAAAAAAAGGCGGGCGGGAAGGGAGTATTATCTTGTATCTGAAGCAGTTGTGTCGCCTTTGAACAAAGCACAAAATTATTTGAGTCCATTCATCATCATAATTTTGGGATTAGCATGGCCTTATGATCTGAACCCAGGAGCGATAAGTTTCCAATAATTGGTTGTCTCTGTCACTCCTTCAAAAGGGTCAGTTATAGATCATTTTACTTGAGAAATTTGTAATAAAAGGTAAAGTTGAAGTCTTATGTGCTTGAATTGGAAGTGAATGAAAACCTCTTTAGTCTTCCTTATGTGCAATATGTCATGCTTGTTTTTAACATCCTATGTGCGGAAATTCATGGAAAAACAACATAAGAACATAATACACATAATGGATAAGACACTTCACTTGATAATGGAGTTCACCCTTGCAGTGGGCTACCTCTCTGGGTCATGCTCGAAAGCCTAACCGCTTTATTCTTCTTGATGTAATGATGTCTCTCCTTTACAAGTTGTAAGGCCAATGTCCCTCTTCGGTGACAACAACAAGAGATCGGAATGTGATCAGGAATGTATCAGCTTCACAAGTTCTACTCATGAGGCTTCCATGATGTTGACATGGACATCATTGCCACATACTCAATACATAAAAAGATGAAGAATAAAATATCACCCCCATCAACATGGATCCATAAAAATCCTTAGATCTGCTGCTCAGATCCAAAACATAAATAGGCATCCCATACAAAAGATCCTGGAACCCGCGAGAATCAAAACTGCTTTGTTGGCCACTTGTCATGCAAGTGCCACAATTTCTCTGTCACATATAACTGATTGATTTGATGTGAAAGAAGATAATAAACAAACAGATAGAAGGAATAAGTTGATCTTGCTGCCTTGCTACAACTTCTCTCTGCTCCTTCAGACTTATAACACGCATGCTATGTTGCAATGATTAATGACAAAACAATGTAATGAAAATCATGCTTACATTGGCTTCTCCATAGCTTAGCTTGTTGATCGGAAGCTCTGTTTCAAAAATAGACATCGTCATTGAATTCGCGTCATCAAATTACCCAGAAATGACTGTCAAATCGTCTACATTCAAGTTGGACACTTTCAGGCCCAAGAGAACTGTTGCCTCGGTAACCATGCCACTGCGTCTGCAATAAATGACTCATTCTGGAATTAAGATGGTGAATTTTTTTCTCAGATCAGAAAACTAACACCACTATTGTGTTAGTGGCATCATTTTACCTAAAAATGACTGTCTCCATGCCTCAATCTGAGTCAGGCACTTTCGGACCCAAGAGGCAACCTTGCCTCAGTTTGTGTGCCAAAATTTGTGCCAGTCCGTATGGATTCGTACAGTCTGTACCATGTCGTACAAGCGCGCTCAGTGCTCCATGCACTGGTGTGTTCTGTTATGTTCTGAACTATGCCCAGAACCCCTTCTTATACCATTTCTCAAGTAGTTTTGCAATAATGAGGTCGTTAGCCTAATTGGTTGGCTGAGCTAAATTTAGCCACTCGGATAGCGGAGGTCCCAGGATCGAATCCCATGGACTCCGCACTTTTTGGCACGCTCCGCTAAATTTGGAGGACGACTGCTAGAATGGCGGAATCATACTTATTTGGTGGAGAAAATGGCGGAACCTGCTATATTTGGCAGAAATGCTAGCTATTTTTAGAAGACAGTTGGTGGAGGCTAAAATATAGAGGATCTTCTATATGTAGTAGAACTGCCGCCATATATGACGGAGTTCTATTTTAATATTTTTTTTTTTGAATATTTTTTCATAGACCCTCATTGGGCATTTCGGGGGTGCCACATGGCAACCTCTAATTCATCCACTTGGCTGCTAATGTCATATATGTACCAAACCTCCACGTCATCTTGGACACATGGCATCTTCTGGGTGGTGCCACGTGGCATCACTTGGGGGTGCCACGTGGCATGCTTTCACTGGTCCATGTGGCACCTTGAAAACCCCAAATTTGAGTGACACATGGCAGCCTCTGGTGCTGCCACATGGTATGCTAACATCATCATGACACGTGTCACTCTCTTTTCTTTCCACGTAGGTTGTACGGATGATGAGGTCATTTGTACGGATGCTGACGTCAACAATACAGATGTTGACTCATCCCTGCTGACTGGGCTGGGTTGACTAGAACTTTGACCTCTTTTTTGATCTGTAACTCTGTTTGACGAGCCATTTGCGACGTTCGAAAGCTTGTGATGCGCTCTTCATGATCATGTCATTTTAATGGAGTTTGGGGAACTTTATTTTTTCCCTTTATTTGTCTGTTGAAGCCATTATGAGCATCCTGGGTCGCTTCTGTGCGTTCTGGGACACTCCTAAAACTTCTTTGATGTTCCTTAGATCCATCTGGATCACGCCTCCCAACTGAAAATAATTTTGGTCCCCAAAATTCATTACATTAAGTTTCATGTCCATTGGACTACAATAAGAAACCCTTACCCAAACTACCTCACAAGGCCTAACAATATCAACATGTGCCAGAACCCCAAAAAAAAAAAAAGTTATAACAATAATTACCACTTAAACACAATACCCTTCTACGGGGTCTGAATTGCAACATGTGATTTACAAAGATGGCCACTCTCGACTAACTCAAAAGGTTTTCCCCCATTTGTTCAACCATTTTTCCGAACATGTCCTCTTTACTGAGCTGTCCTTTCTCTGGTAGTTGGTCTTCTCCTGGTGGCGGATTTTCCTGCAACACTACTATTAGGCTTTTTATATTAATGATTTTAATTACCTGAAAACACTAAATTGTCAAACCAGGGCAAGTAAACTTAGAGCTGCTACACTATATGTGCTGGTAAGATTCTAATTTCTACCTAAATGTTATTCTAAGAAGAAAACATAAACTTACTCTTATAAATTGAATTCTAATGATTATCTTAAAACTGATCATATCTTGTCTAATTAATCAAGGAAATGGAAATAATTCTAAGTTAATCAAATGTACTTCTATTCCTAATCCAAACAAATCATCCAATGCTATCTATTTTAATTCTACCATTAACTAAACACCTAATCATCAAAACATCTACCTTGGCTATACAAAAAATCTTCTATTCAATCTAAATACCAAGAAATTCTAATTTACCAACAACTTTCACCTACTGGTACTATTTTATACTCACAGATATTAACCTACACCTACTTTATCAATCTATTTAATCTGCAATTTCCACATTATTTTAATTATCTGAAAATCATAAAAGTATTCTATCTCTCATCAATTCTCAACAAACAGAGTCTAAATTTATCCTAAAAATCTGAATCTAAATCTTTCTAAGAAAGGAAACTGAACCAATGTAAACAAAAAATCCTCTTCGACTGAGATCACTATGCTATGTCTAATCTTGCAATTTAAATTCTATCTAAATTTTGGAAAGAATGAAAATGTTCTCAATGCATGTGCAACACAATAATCTATTCTATCAATGGAAATTATCCTCAATAGAAACCTATGAAGAGCAATCTTTACCAATCTATTCTAAGTACTTAATCAAATTGAATCATTGTTTCTAAGCCAATCTTTCTCTATCTCTATTCTGAATCGAAATAAATCTAATAAAATTGAAACTAATCAATGTACTTCTTTACCCTACAAATATCGGAAGCTTCCTCTAACCAAACCACATTTGAACTACCCTAAAAACAGAGTAAATCTGAGTTTAAACTAACTTCACATCATAATTAAACTAGAAACTTGAAAACAGAGTAAATCTAAACTAAATTAAAAGAGTTAATTAGCAATTGGATTATTCATCAAATTCCACAAATGGCAAGCAACTAATTCTAATATTCAATGATCTACGGAATAATACCAAACTAAAAATGAACTAAACGAAAATGATTCAAGTCATAAATTAACAAAACAATTTCAAGTTAAAAATAAACTCACATACGGATTTTAAAACTGGAAACGAACTAACTATATTATAGAGAAAGGGAAATCAAGTTGAACCTGTTGGAAGGCCCAACCAAAAGGTGCAATTGCTTTAAAACGAAACCAGAACTAAATCAAATCACTTCATGTGTAACTGTATCATTCCTCATGCTCCATAATTCAAAAATTAACTCAATTCATTAACAGAAAAGATGATATAACGCACAGTTCAGGAATTGTATTATCAGCAATATCACATAACATGTTTCTTGAGAGAGAGATCCGAGTTTATATAGATCCTCCCTACATCTACGATTGTGAATCCAAAAATAGAATTAGACATAGGTACATTAGTTGAGCGAATCTTAGATCCAAAAATAACTCATGTTTGTTAAAATTAAGTTCACAGCTTCATGACACGAAGTGTCAAGAAGCGTGAACTATGAAATAGAGATAAACATAATAAAAAATGGTTCTATAATTCCACTTTGAGTCATCACATTCTGTTCTTTCGAGATTAATTCGAGATTTGAAATCTGAACTATAACTTGATCAATCATATGAATCGGAACTGTCATTCCAATCTGGCAATATCGTGCAAATCTTTGACATCTCCACTAAGTGCAAGCCGGTACTTGGCACTGATAAATCTGCTTCAAGGAAACAAGTACCTAACTCATGCAATGTTAGTATCAATATCAGTTTAAAGTATTAAAATACATTAAAAATAACTTAAATCATATGAATACCTTGAATAGCTCCATTTAGGGAAAAATGATGTGAAATGTATCAAGGTAAGGCCAGAAAGGAATGATATTGGATATGGAATGGGGGTATATCTGGCATAACATAGGCAAAAATATGGTCAAAATTGGAGACTAACATTCCCCCAAGCTGAATACTTTGCATGTCCTCAGGTAACAAAAAGGACAAAAACTAGGATTCATCAGAGTGTTGCAGCAACTGCAACCAACATTTGCAATCTCTCATGCTTCTTTATGTTTATGATTTCCTTATTAAGAAACCGATTAATAAAATGTGCTCCCTGGCAATCCTCTGCAATCTCTTATTCTTCTGCAAAAGAGATCTATTTTTTTGTTTTAATCGCTTGATCTTTGCCAAGAAGTGAGCTTGTCTGAGCTTCATAAGTTCATTTTCTATTTTTATATGCCGATCCAGTATGGCATATTCATGTAACTTTTCTTTTAACCTATGATTCATGTTTTCAAATCTGACAACCATTGGTCGCAAAGATCTACTAGAAGAGATTTCACAATAAGATTTGAATGTCTCACAATGACCTTGTTGTGTTTGAGGGTTGGATTCATGAGTGAACTCATCAGGTACTTGAACAGGGGTATCAACTGGTTTGTCCTGCACAATTTCTTCTGGCACATTCTCTTGTTGGTTGACTTCACGAACCTTTCTAATCAATTGAGAGAGAGTGCATGTCATCTCAGAAGATTCTAGAGCATCCTCATGATCAGTCATACTTTTCATTCTTTCCTGTAATGGATAACTAGGCACAGAGTTATCCATATCTGAAAATGTGCATTTACGTTTAGGGTTCCTTCTAGGTTTGATGATTAAATCCTTGAGCTCTTCCACATCAATAATATTTTTACCAACCGGAGAAGAAATCTGAGCTTCAATATTTACATCTGTATGGACAACATTTTCTACTTTTTCCCGGCTAGTTTTCAAACCCTCGGGACTATGGACATCAAACGAGTGCTCAGAGACAAGATTATCATCATTGGCCTCAATATTACAATCTGGTGTATACTCAGGATCATTACATACTTTGTCTAGGGTTTTAACAACTTTCTTCTTAGAACTCGACTTCTTCTGTGTAGCAATTGACTCAGGGGTTTTATCCTTAGAATTTTCAAAAGCTAGAGTTTTTATAACAAACATATCCCAGCATTCCTGTTTGTGGGATAATGCGATCTTAACCAGAATTTTTACAAGACCAAAATGAAACAGACTGCCCCTAAAATCCTTTGCTTTACGAACTTGTTCTGACATTCTCTTCAAACTTTTCAACAGAAAATAAGGGATGTTCACCAGATGGTTACCTTTAAAATGCAGTAAGAGTCGAGCATGACAGGGGAACACAATTGTGTACCAACCTTCACGGGTGAGGTAGCGTTGAAGTATGGATAGAAACTGAGACCATTTTGGTTCCAACCACGACCTCGAGGTGCCTTCTGACCATTGAAATTTTTTATATTGGGGTTGCAGGAGCTGTGTGCAGAGATTTTTGTCTACTGGTTGTCCCTTCGTCCATCTCTGACTAGTACTAGGTAACTATATTGCTTTAGAAATGAACTGCTCTGTGACTTCAAATTCCAAATCACCTACTTTATCTAGTCCACCATGAAAGTGCAAAGCGAATTGAAGTGTAATCTTATCATCATACCCATCAAATTTCTTGAAGAATGGCTCCCAACAAGCCTTCTGAAAGATGTGCTTGGTTGCTGCATACTCAGGAAGAGCCTCCAAATCTGCATAAGTCTCGGGTTTGTGGTGATTCGCCACCATGATGCTACTCATTATAACAGGAAATGTTCAAAGGTAGGTAAAGGAAGTAGATGATATCAACAGAGGAGTAGATCATTAAAATGTAAGGAGATAACATCAAAATACGAGCAGACCATTATTTATGAAATAGGTCATGTAAGGTATTATGGAAAGACGTCTTGAATGTCATGAGGATCAGTCACATGTGAAGGAATGATAACGGTCATACTTCTTCGTTAAAATATCATTTCAAATGAGTCGTGTCAAATTCAACTATTATAATGTAGTTCATTCTTCATGACATGAAGTGTCAAGAAGAATTGAACTCAGCATTTAAGTACAGAGTATAGAAATGATGAATTAACACATAAGAAAAAAAATGACATGGAGTATCAAGGCAGTCATAATTTCAAGTTATTAATATGTATTTTAATAAATTAAACTAACATGAAACTATACTTACCTGATCTCGATTACTTACTCCCTGTTATGCTGTGTTTTTTTACTGCAGAAATTTTGAAACCAATTCTGAATCTAGAGAACACCAAAGATGTAACTGGAATCTGTGCTGCTGATATCCACTGTGACTAATTTGCATTTCCTGGGACTGATTAATTCTGTCTGGCACTAACTGGTACTGAGAAAATAAACAGAAATTTGCAAAGAAATCTGAACTGAAAATAACTGCAACGAAGACATCCTGAACAAGATAGAAAACAAGCCATCTGTCAAGCTTCAAGCTCTGTACTTGGAAACTATTGTAGCTGGGCAAGTGCAACAAAACCTTGTTGAGATACAAAAGATTTCATGTTTTTGAAGAAAACTAACTATTGGCTATCCCTGAACATGTCTCCTTTTTATTCCTAAAAGGAATCAACCAAAATCATGTTTTCTACAACAACTTCAAAGCTTTAACCCATGGTACAATTCTTATTTGTGTGAATAAATGTTCTGAAGTCGAACACAAAAAGAAATCATTGGATTACCGGTCGTTAATGAATGTCATTAACCAATGCGAGATAACCCACCATTGATGTCAATGGGCCTCAAGGTACCTATAGTACATCCTAACAGGTATGAATAAAGGTCTTGGTGTCGAGTCACCTGTAGGATCTATCAACCAAGAGACATTGATGTATTCCCATGGTTGTTAGCAAGGAAATCTGCCATTAAGGCATGTAGATTCCAGGGTACTAAATAGTCTCTAATCTAAACTCCAGATAAGGTGTTGATGTCGATGGAGTGAGACTTGTTGGAAGGTGGACCTTAATGTATCCCACATCATCCAACGCGAGTGCAAATATAAATTTTGCAGAAAATGATTTTGGTGGAACAGTAGTTACTTACTTGTGGATTTTTACGAGCCCAAGTTAGTATATGCTCGTTGCTTTCTCATGTTTTGAGAGTTTGAGAAAATGCTAAAAGAAAACTCTAGGGGGGTTTCTTTCCCATCATAATCTATTAGGCTTGGTAAATAATAATCCTATACCAGATAAATGCCCCTTTCATACTTTAATGAGCAATTCAAAGGGAGCAAACAAGCTCGAATTTATTAATTTTAAAACAAGACAGTATATACTGATGAATTTTTTTCGCAAAATGAAGTAATCTTACCTTCTTACATGTTGCGAAAAGTGATGAAATTCAATTATGTACTTGATTCAAATATCCTTTAAAACTGAAAACAACATATCAACATATCCAAAAACTCATAAAGAAAAAAAAAATTATTTTCAAATTCTTTCTAAAAAAAAATTATTTTTTATTGTTATATATATATATATATATTATTTTTTTATTTTTTTTTATTTTTTGTATTTTTATTATTTACAAAATTCTGGAAAAAAAAATGATCAAGGATTAGCAAGAGGAGAAGACTCTTCTCCTACTATCTTTATTTCTGGTTGTTTAGATATTTCCCATAGAAAATCATCTCTAGACAAGGGTTTGTGATATACTTTTAATCGATGTCCATTTACTACAAAGGAAATTTTAGAATCATCTACGGTCTTAATTCTAACAGATCCGTTATCAAAAACAATTTCCACTTCATAAGGTCCTAGCCATCATGTCGTAAGTTTTCCTTTAAAAGTTTTATATTTGGAATCAAATAGTAATGTTCCAGTCTCAGTTTCTATTGCTTTTTGGGTGGAGGTTTCTTCTTTTTGTTGTTTTGAGTTTCCCCTAAATCTACCTCTATTATCTCTATTTCTCATGAAAACATACTAAATAAAATAAATACTAAGATTGATTTTCGGAGGAACCTGTGATAACATATGCGCAAGTTCTTACCTCTCGTCTTATGGCTCCTCCTTCGTCAACCTGCTAAACATACCACACCAAACCAAATGCATTTAAAAATAACCAAATCAATTATCTAACTTACCTTCTAAACAGCTCCCCGACAACAACACCAAAAATGTCAGGCTTTTTATATTAATGATTTTAATTTCCCGAAAACACTAAATTGTCAAACCAGGGCAAGTAAACTTAGAGCTGCTACACTATATGTGCTAGTAAGATTATAATTTCTACTTAAATGTTATTCTAAGAAGAAAACATAAACTTACTCTTATAAATTGAATTCTAATGATTATCTTAAAACTGATCATATCTTATCTAATTAATCAAGGAAATGGAAATAATTCTAAGTTAATCAAATGTACTTCTATTCCTAATCCAAACAAATCGTCCAATGCTATCTATTTTAATTCTACCATTAACTAAACACCTAATCATCAAAACATCTACCTTGGCTATACAAAAAATCTTCTATTCAATCTAAATACCAAGAAATTCTAATTTACCAACAACTTTCACCTACTGGTACTATTTTATACTCACAAATATTAACCTACACCTACTTTATCAATCTATTTAATCTGCAATTTCCACATTATTTTAATTATCTGAAAATCATAAAAGTATTCTAACTCTCATCAAATCTCAACAAACAAAGTCTAAATTTATCCTAAAAATCTAAATCTAAATCTTTCTGAGAAAGGAAACTGAACCAATGTAAACAAAAAATCCTCTTCGACTGAGATCATTATGCTATCTCTAATCTTGCAATTTAAATTCTATCTAAATTTTGGAAAGAATGAAAATGTTCTATCAATGCATGTGCAACACAATAATCTATTCTATCAATGGAAATTATCCTCAATAGAAACCTATGAAGAGAAATCTTTACCAATCTATTCTAAGTACTTAATCAAATTGAATCATTGTTTCTAAGCCAATCTTTGTCTATCTCTGTTCTGAATCGAAATAAATCTAATAAAATTGAAACTAATCAATGTCCTTCTTTACCCTACAAATATCGGAAGCTTCCTCTAACCAAACCACAATTGAACTACCCTAAAAACAGAGTAAATCTGAGTTTAAACTAACTTCAAATCATAATTAAACTAGAAACTTGAAAACAGAGTAAATCTAAACTAAATTAAAAGAGTTAATCAGCAATTGGATTATTCATCAAATTCCACAAATGGCAAGCAACTAATTCTAATATTCAACGATCTACGGAATAATACCAAACTAAAAACGAATTAAACGAAAACGATTCAAGTCAGAAATTAACAAAATAATTTCAAGTTAAAAATAAACTCACACAGAGATTTTAAAACTGGAAACGAACTAACTATACTATAGAGAAAGGGAAAGCGAATTGAACTTGTTGGTGGGCCAAACCAAAAGGTGCAATTTCTTTAAAATGAAACCAGAACTAAATCAAATCACTTCATGCGTAACTGTATCATTCATCATGCTCCATAATTCGAAAATTAACTCAATTCATTAACAGAAAAGATGATATAACGCACAATTCAAGAATTGTATTATAAACAATATCACATAACATGTTTCTTGAGAGAGAGATCCGAGTTTATATAGATCCTCCCTACATCTATGATCGCGAATCCAAAAATAGAATTAGACATAGGTACATTAGTTGAGTGAATCTTAGATCCAAAAATAACTCATGTTTGTTAAAATTAAGTTCACAGCTTCATGACACGAAGTGTCAAGAAGCATGAACTATGAAATAGAGATAAACATAATAAAAAACGGTTCTATAATTCCACTTTGAGTCATCACATTATGTTCTTTCGAGATTAATTCGAGATTTGAAATCTGAACTATAACTTGATCAATCATCTAAATCAGAACTGTCATTCCAATCTGGCAATATCGTGCAAATCTTTGACATCTCTATTAAGTGCAAGCCGATACTTGGCACTGATAAATCTGCTTCAAGGAAACAAGTACCTAACTCATAAAATGTTAGTATCAATATCAGTTTAAAATATTAAAATACATTAAAAATAACTTAAATCATATGAATACCTTGAATAGCTCCATTTAGGGCAAAATGATGTGAAATGTATCAAGGTAAGGCTAAAAAGGAATGATACTGGATATGGAATGGGGGTATATCTGACATAACATAGGCAGAAATATGGTCAAAATTGGAGACTAACAACTACCTGACTAACTGTCTCTCTTGAAGATGTTTGTTTGGTCTTCTTGTCCCTCTTTGGGTGTAGATCTAGATGTAAGGCCCAACAAGTGGCCTCATGATGCCCATCTCTTCTACAATGGTTGCAGTAGCCTTTCTTTTTCAGAGGTGCATTCCCCCTTCACTTTTCTATGTGTGGAAAGCAATCTGCCATCCTCGTCCTTCTCCTAGTTGCCATAACCTTCCTACACAAGGATTTTCTCTTCCAACACTAGGACACTGCGTGGTTATTCAATTCACAAAAAGTGCAAGGTCTTTGATGCCAAAATATTTTTTTTATATGATTAACATGCTTATAATCAAATGGCATTTTAGATTTTTGAGATTTCTTATACCTCAGTGAGTTTCCTCTAGAGTCAGACTGGCGAGAAGATTTGGTCTCAAATCTATCATTGTGATGCTCATCTCTCCCTGGAGATGTCTCAAATCCTTGATCATGAGGATTTGTTGATGCAGACGCCACCTCTGCCTCTGCAAAGTCTTTGCGCAACCTCTCGGTCTTAAGGATCGTTCACTCTATTTCATGAGCCAAAGTGGCTCCTTCGATTCCTGGCTGGAATCTCTTCTAAATCGATCCACGGGTCCTTTTGGAAGCTCCCCTATGCGAACGGCATTAGGGCAAGCTCCACCTTTCCTAAGTGATCACAACACTATGACCAAGGCCTACTTCGAAAGGTGCTTGTCACAAATCGCCTCTCGCAAGTTTGCAAGTCGAAGCTCTCGACTCTTCCTGTCCAATCCCACGATATCCGAGATCGCGAGATGGGTATAACTCCTTCCCTTGTCAGCACCCTCCATGCGTGACCACCAGCTAGGCTTCCCACTAGCGCTTCTCGCCTTTCACCACTTCGCAAGTCGAAAGGTTGGACTTCTGTCCCCTTATCTTACGAACCCCCGAGACACGAAAAGTCAATGGGGTGTTGATTCTCTTCAATGAACAATGTGTGTTCGCATGTCTATTCCATGGGCCCACCTTGCGATTTTTCCATGTGTTCCTTATGCTCCACACGGTCCCACAATGGAACTTCTCACCCCTTCAGGACTTCTCCTTTCGCAACCTAGAGTACCCAACCTTTGGCCTCTCACCTTGCGAACCTCCGAGTTCGTGAGATCTCTAGATCTCTGCCACTTGTCCTCCCCAAATGGACAGCTCTGATCCACTTGCCACTTCACTACTCGCGACTTCACGCATCTCGCTACTAGGCTTTCGGTTCTCTAACTCACGAACCCCTGAAATGAGATTTCGTGAGTGATCCAACAGCCCTGGCTGACTTGGATCCTATGGCCCTGATTTCTTCTGAGCTTACGCTTGAGGAAATATCGTTGTAACGTTCCTACTTCTCTGCAAGATCTGACGGCTCTTGTGACTTCACGAATTCTTCCCAAAGAATTATGACCGTCTGTTTCTTCCTGGACAATTCCTGCGAATTTAACCAAGTATTTCTCTATGGAACTTACCTGCCTGCAACGCAAACTTGCTACGCCTCCTTTCAATGCCTCAAGGCACCAACCTTTTGTGCTTTTCTTCGACAACTACGAAGACCCTATCCCTCCTGAGCTTTATCCAAATCTGAGTCTTAAAGAAGACTCCCACACGCACTCTTTGTGGCGAATCCTTCAATTACTTCAGAGAATTGAAGTCCTTCGACTCTGTGCACTCCCTACAGCAGTAGTCCTTCAACAATTTCTCAGGTTCACAAACTTTGAGACTTTACTCTGCCTGTGCACACCTTGCATGGCTCCTGTGCTCAACTTGCATTTCTGTGAGAATGAGAACAATTGTTATCTCTCTCGAGCTTTAAAACTCTAAACTCTTCAAGGAGTTATGTAGCCTCTGCACTCCTTGTAGCCACAGCTTTGTGCGTAAAATCACTTGCCCTCCTGAGCTTGACCTTCTCTGGAACCTTAAGAGGTTTTCACGACTTCTACACTCCTTGCAGAGTCTCTGCATGCATGAGGTGCTATCCCTTCTGAGTTTACTCACGAACTTAGATCTCTAAGGAACTAAGTCCCTTTTTCCTTTCTCCCTCAGATGGAGAATTCATATGCCCTCCTGGCTATCCCTCTACTCAAGCAACCTTTTGATGAGAGTTTTAGGGTGTTCAACAACCCTGCGAATATCCTTCTTCTTGGACTCTTCTACTAATTCCAGAACTCAAGGAGTTATTTTCTCTTTTTGTGCCTGTCTGCACACCTACTCAATGCCCACCTGGCAGAGTATATTCTTACAGAACATCCTGTCCCCTTTTGTGTGCCCTACGCACCTGCTCAATGCCCTCCTGGCAGAGCTCTCAAAATCCTTAGTGATCCTCATTCTCCTATCTGAACTCACAGCAAATTTCTTCTCAATGCACCACTATGCATATGCTCAATGCCCACTTAGCAGAGCTCTCAGAATCCTTAGTGATTCTGACTTCAATCTGAACTCACAGCAGAGTTCTTCTCCTGTGCACTCCTTGCACTGGCTCGATGCCCTCCTGGAAGAGCTTCACAGAACTCCTTAGAGATTCTCTCTGCAACTGTGTTTTCTCATACACAGCCTTGCCTCCAAGGTATTCAACAACCTTGAGGTCTTCCTCCCAAGTTGTTGATTTCATCTTTTGTGACCACCTGGAACGCCTCTGTCTGAACCCACAGAATTCAGAAATGCACCCTTTGTGCACAGCTATCAGTACCCCCAGCGTTCTGTCACACCCTCATGGTGTGAAGCCTCAAAGACCTCTCAATCTTGAAACCAAACACACTCATACAAATGCAAAACTACAACATACATTCATAGCATAATTTGAACACACATAGACATTCATTCAACACAGGAAATATGCAGGAAACATTGTTGTTTATATTAAATGGAAAATGCATGTTTTTACAAGGTGTTCTTGAGCATGAACTATATCAAAGTCTCATCTCCTTCTCTTCTGCTCTCTCCTTCCTAAAACTATTTCAAAAATGAGATCGATATTGATCTTTTACAAGAGGGGGCTCTTCGAGCTCTTCCCTCCAAACCTCAACTACACTATTCAATTACATTCAATGGTTGTCTAGTCCGCAGATCGGATCTAGATCTCAGCCTTACAAAACATTAAAGGCCTATCTACCCATAGCCTGCGCAAAGGCATGGCTTCATGGCTCAACAGCCTAAAACATTTAATTACATTCATTCAAATTTTAAATGAGGACTGCGCCTCTCTTCAACACACGATTTGAATTCACTGACGTGGTTGGTTGGTTGGTTGGATGACATGGAGAGATGCTCCTGCATCATACTCCTCAGCTGCAAAATTCATGAGCTCCTGCTCATGAGCTTCCACTCTCAGCTGTGGAAATCCTCCTGGATCCCAAACAAATTTCTGGAGTTGTTCATCTGCTCCATTTCCCTACTGTTGTTGCTTCTTCTTCTTCTTCTTCTTTGCACAGCTTCTCCTTGCTGACAATATTTTTTGATCTGATCATTAGCTTCCTGATCATCTCGATCACTTCGTCTAGCTGCTCCAATGGCTGGCTCTGTTCATGCAGTCTCCTTAGCTGCAAAAATTTTCTGCAATTGGGCAGATCACTGTGATCTCCCTTGCCATCTTCTTCATCTTCATCATCTTCTGTGGCACTGAGTGTCCACTCTGCTATAGACTTCAGCTATGCAGTCTCTTCCTAACTGACCTGTTGTTCAGTCACCTTCTCTGACAGCTCAACTTCTGCCAGTTCTCCTGCTAGCTCTGGATTGTTCAACCAATCCTCCAACATCTCCAGCTCCATCTCCCATGGAGTGAGTAATCTATCTGTCTACTCTTTGGCTTCTTATGTCGCCAGCTTCAGTGCTGCAGCTTCCTCAGCTTCCTGGCTGAAAGCGTTGAGACACTCCTCAGAATGCTCATTCTCTTTTTCTTCTTGGGCAGCTTCCCAAGTCTATTCCAATTCTTCCCTGACAGTCTCAGCTGGCTGTCTTGCTTCTGTTGTTGCTACCTCTGCAACATATATTTATGTTGCCTCTTGGCCAAATGGTAGGAATGTCTGAATTCCCCCAATCATCAGAAGATTCACCTGATCTTCCTCTTATGTCAGCTGCACCTGCTGATCCAAATCTAACTCTGAGCTCATCTTCTCTGTCAGGTCCTCAGGTTGATTCAAACTCACCTCTGAGTTCATGAGACCCTCAGATACTCTCATCTACTTATCCCTGCCCACCTGGCAAATCGGGATTTCCTTGTTGCCCTCTTGGAAGTCTATGAGATCAAATGATCCCATCTCTATTCCCTTTCCCACCTGGCAATTTGGAAATTTTTTGTTGCCCTCCTGGTAGTCTATGAGATCCCGCAATGATCTTGATTCATTGCCCTCCTAGCAGTGTGAAATTCCCCGGCTATCCTCATGATAGTCTGTGAGATCCCGCAGTGATCTCAACTCTTTTCCCACCTGGCAATTGGGAATTTCTTCTCTTACCTCCTGGCAGTGCTTGAGATCTTCATCTGATCCCATTTCATCCTCAGCATCGTTGAGATTTCTCCCAGTCTTTGGCTCACATACCTAAACCCTTTTCTCTGGTCTGTTGAGGTTTTCAGCAGGCCTCAACCACCATCTTAGCAGCTTACACTGTATTTTGACCATCAACTCTGGGCTTTTCTTTCCAGCGTATCTTCGGCCTTCAGTAGCCATATCGTTGTCCCTGTCTGCTCTCCTGGAAAACCTGTTGTTGTCACTCTGAAATCCTGAGTGTTCCAATTTCTCCTACAGTCCTCTTGATTGACTTGTTCTCCTCTTCGCTTCACCTGAAATATACAGATGAAGTCCCGCTCTGATACCAAAAATGACAAAGACGCCACCTCTACCTTGGTAGAGTCTCTGCGCAACCTCCCGGTCTTAAGGATCATTTTCTCTATTTCATGAGCCGAAGCGGCTCCTTCGATTCCTTGCCGGAATCTCTTCTAAATCGATCCACGGGTCCTTCTAGAAGCTCCCCTATGTGAACGGCACTAGGCGTGAGCTCCATCTTTCCCAAGTGACCAGAGTGCTATGACCAAGGCCTACTTCGAAAGGCGCTTGTCACAACTCGCCTCTCGTGAGTTCGCAAGTCGAAGCTCTCGACTCTTCCTATCCAATCCTGCAATATCTGAGATCGCGAGATGGGTATAAATCCTTCCCTTGTCAATGCCCTCCACGCGTGACCACCAGCTAGGCTTCCCACTAGCGCTTCTCACCTTTCGCCACTTCACAAGTCGAAAGGTTGGACTTTCGTCCCCTTATCTTACAAACCTCGGAGACACGAAAAGTCAATGGGGTGTTGACTCTCTTCAATGAACAATGTGTGTCCACCTGTCTATTCCATGGGCCCACCTTGCGATTCTGCCATGTGTTCCTTATGCTCCATGTGGTCCCACAATGGAACTTCTCGCCCCTTCGGGACTTCGCCTTTCGCAACCTAGAGTACCCAACCTTTGGGCTCTCACCTCGCGAACCTCCGAGTTCGTGAGATCTCTAGATATCTTCCACCTGTCCTCCCTGGATGGATGGCTCTAATCCACTCACCACTTCACTACTCGTGGCTTCGCGCATCTCACTACTAGGCTTTCGGTTCTCTAACTCAGGAACCCCCAAAATGAGATTTCATGAGAGATCCAACGGCCCTGGCTGACTTGGATCCTACAGCCCTGATTTATTCTGAGCTTACGCTTGAGGAAATCTCATCATAACGTTCCTGCTTCTCTGCAAGATCTGACGGCTCTTGTGACTTCATGAATTCTTCTCAAAGAATTATGACCATCCATTTCTTCCTGGACAATTCATGTGAATTTAACCAAGTATTTCTCCGTAGAACTTACCCGCCTGCAACGCAAACTTGCTATGCCTCCTTTCAACGCCTCAAGGCACCAACCTTTTGTGATTTTCTTCGACAACTACGAAGACCCTATCCCTCCTGAGCTTTCTCCAACTACGAGTCTTAAAGAAGACTCTCGCACGCACTCCTTGCGGTGAATCCTTCAATTACTTCAAAGAATTGAAGTCCTTTGACTCTGCGCACTCCCTGCAGCAGTAGTCCTTCAACAATTTCTCAGGTCCACAAACTCTAAGACTTTACTCAGCCTACACACACCTTGCATGGCTCCTGTTCTCAACTTGCATTTCTGCGAGAATGAGAACAATTGTTATCCCTCCTGAGCTTTAAAACTTTGAACTCTCCAAGGAGTTTTGTAGCCTCTGCACTCCTTCCAGCTATGGCTTTGTGCGTAAAAGCACTCACCCTCCTGAGCTTGACCTTCTCTGGAACCTTAATAGGTTTCCATGACTCCCGCACTCCTTGCAGAGTCTCTGCATGCACAAGGTGCTATCCCTTCTGAGTTTACTCACGAACTCAGATCTCTAAGGAACTAAGTCCCTTTTTCCTTTCTCCCTCAGATGGAGAATTCAGATGCCCTCCTGGCTATCCCTCTACTCAAGCAACCTTTTGTTGAGAGTTTCAGGGTGTTCAGCAGCCCTGCGAAGATCCTTCTTCTTGGACTCTTCTACTAATTCCAGAACTCAAGGAGTTCTTTTCTCCTCTTGTGCTTGTCTACACACCTACTCAATGCCCACCTGGCAGAGTATCTTCTTACAGAACATCCAGTAGTTTTGTCCCCTTCTGTGCACCCTATGCACCTGCTCAATGCCCTCCTGGAAGATCTCTCAGAATCCTTAGTGATCCTCATTCTCCTGTCTGAACTCACAACATATTTCTTCTCAATGCACCACTATGCATATGCTCAATGCCCACTTGGCAGAGCTCTCAAAATCCTTAGTGATTCTGACTTCAATCTGAACTCACAACAGAGTTCTTCTCCTGTGCACTCCTTGCACTGGCTCGATGCCCTCCTGGCAAAGCTTCACATAACTCCTCAGAGATTATGTCTGCAACTATGTTTTCTCATACACAGCCTTGCCTCCAAGGTACTCAGCAACCTTGAGGTCTTCCTCCCGAGTTGTTGATTTCAGCTTCTGTGCCCACCTGGCATGCCTCTGTCTGAACCCACAGAATTCAGAAATGCACCCTCTGTGCACGACTATCAGAACCCGTAGCGTTTTGTCACACCCTCATGGTGTGAAGCCTCAAAGACCTCTCAATCTTGAAACCAAACACACTCCTACAAATGCAAAACTACAGCATACATTCATAGCATAATTTGAACACACGTAGACATTCATTCAACACAAGAAATATGCAGGAAAAATTGTTGTTTGTATTAAATGGAAAATGTCTGTTTTTACAAGGTGTTCTTGAGCATGAACTATATCAAAGTCCCATCTCCTTCTCTTCTTCTCTCTCCTTCCTAAAACTACTTCAAAAATGAGATCGATATTGATCTTTTACAAGAGGGGGCTCTTCGAGCTCTTCCCTCCAAACCTCAACTACCCTATTCAATTACATTCAATGGTTGTCTAGTCTGCAAATCGGATCTAGATCTCAGCCTTACAAAACATTAAAGGCCTATCTACCCACAGCCTGCACAAAGGCACGGCTTCACGGCTCAACATCCTAAAACATTTAATTACATTCATTCAAATTTTAAATGAGGATTGCGCCTCTCTTCAACATGCGATTTGAATTCGCTGACGTGGCTGGCTAGCTGGTTGGCTGATGTGGAGAGATGCTCCTGCATCAGTTGTGCTCTCGCCCTACACTGAAACAATTTCATCTTATGATGAACTGTTGACCTCTGGAGTCTCAGTGACTGTCCTAGGGTCTTCTTCCCGAATGGTTTTGGAGCTTTCTCCAACATCCTTTGGGACATAGCCTATCCCGGCATATTGAGGCCAAACCACTGCCTCGATGGGATCAACAATACCTTGGCCATTGGTTCCAAGGCCTCCTCCTTCGTATCCCATTTTTCTCATCAACTTTAAGCCAATGCAAGAAGGATGTTGTTCAAGGATTTCAAAAGAATCATCAGCATTAATCAAGAAAGGAACTATACATGGTTTAGTTACCTCCACCTCAAACTAGGACCTTTGGTCTACTTCTTGAGATGTGTCTAGTTGTTCCCGGTGAGAAGGATCAATGGAAGATGCTTCTAGGAATCCTCATTGGCTTCTGGATGCATGAAGCTCATCTTCATTTGTTTGAAAAAGTGTGCATGCATTTGCACTGTCATGCTCGCACCCATAACTGGTGAAGTTGCCATGGTCACAAGATGGTCTTATCACCATCTCATTTGTAGAGCCTTCCTCTGTCTGCATCTTCATGGCTTGCAACTGCTCTTGCGACCTTTGGTTCTCTTCTTTTGCAACATGCAACAATGTCTTCAATCCAGCATTCTCTACTTGAAGCATTTGGTTGAGCTCTTTAAGCTCATCGAACCACGATTGATTTGGTGACCTTGTCATCCTTAACATCAACACCTGCAATCGGTATCAAGCCTGCTCTGATACCACATGATCTGAACCCAGGAGCAATAAGTTTCCAATAATTGGTTGTCTCTGTCACTCCTTCAAAAGGGTTAGTTATAGATCATTTTACTTGAGCGATTTGCAATAAAAGGTAAAGTTGAAGTCTTATGTGCTTGAATTGGAAGTGAATGAAAACCTCTTTAGTCTTCCTTATATGCAATATGTCATGCTTGCTTTTAACATCCTATGTGCAGAAATTCATGGAAAAACAACATAAGAACATAATACACATAATGGATAAGACACTTCACTTGATAATGGAGTTCACCCCTGTAGTGGGCTACCTCTTCGGGTCATGCTTTAAAGCCTGGTCGCTTTATTCTTCTCAATGTAATGATGTCTCTCCTTTACAAGTTGTAAGGCCAAATTCCCTCTTCAGTGACAGCAACAAGAGATCAAAATGTGATCAGGAATGTATCAGCTTCCCAAGTTCTACTCATGAGGCATCCATTATGTTGACATGGACATCATTCCCACATACTCAATACATAAAAAGATGAAGAATAAAATATCACCCCCATCAACATGGATCCATAAAAATCCTTAGATCTGTTGCTCATATCAAAAACATAAATATGCAGCCCATACAAAAGATCCTGGAATCCGAAAGAATCATAACTGCTTCATTGGCCACTTGTCATGCAAGTGCCACAATTTCTCTATCACATATAACTGATTGATTTGATGTGAAAGAAGATAAGAAAAAAATATATAGAAGGAATAAGTTGATCTTGTTGCCTTGCTGCAGCTTCTCTCTACTCCTTCAGACCTATAACACACATGCTATGATGCAATGATTAATGACAAAAAAGCATAATGAAAAGCATGCTTACATTGGCTTCTCCATAGCTTAGCTTGTTGATTGGAAGCTCTGCTGCAAAAACAAACACCGTCATTGAATTTGCATCGTCGAATTACCCAAAAATGACTGTTAAATCGTCTCCATTCGAGTCGGACACTTTCAGGCCCAAGAGAACTGTTACCTCGGTTATCATGCCACTGCCTCTACAATAAATGACTCGTTCTGGAATCAAGCTACTGAATTTTTTCTTAGATCAGAAAACTAAAACCACCATTGTGTTCGTGGCGTCATTTTACCTAAAAATGATTGTCTCCACGCCTCAATCTGAATCGGGCACTTTCGGACCCAAGAGGCAACCTTGCCTCGGTTTGCATGCCAAAATATTTACCATTCCATACAGATCCATACAATCCATACATGAACACTCATCACTCCACTCTCATGCTCAGTGCACTGGTGCATTCTTCTATGTCCTGAACTCTGGCCGGAACCCCTTCTTACACCATTTCTCAGGTAGTTTTGCAATAATGAGGCCATTAGCCTAATTGGTTGGTGGAGATAAATTTAGGCACTCGTTTAGCGGAGGTCCCGAGGTCGAATCCCGTGGACTCCACTCTTTTTGGCCCACTCCGTAAAATTTGGTGGACGACTGTTAGAATGGCAGAACCGTACTTATTTGGCGGCGAAAATGGCGGAACCTGTTATATTTCGTGGAACTGCTAGCTATCTTTAGAAGACAGTTGGTGGAGGCTAAAATATAGTGGATCTACTATATTTAGCAGAACTGTCACCATATATGGCAGAGTTCTATTTTAATATATAATTTTTTTAATATTTTTTTCACAGACCCTCATTGGGCATTTCAGCGGTGCCACGTGTCACGTCCCCATTGGGCCACGTGGCAGCCTATGATTCATCCACTTGGTTTTTGATGTCATATTTTTACCAGACATCCATGTCATCCTAGACACATGGAATCTTCTGGTTGGTGCCACATGGAGTCACCTAGGGGTGCCATGTGGCACTTTTTCACTAGTCCACGTGGTGCCTTGAAAACCCCAAATATGAGTGACACGTGGCAGCCTCTGGTGCTACCATGTGGCATGCTGACATCATCATGACATGTGTCACTCTCTTTTCTTTCCACGTAGTTTGTACGGATGTTGACATCATCCGTACGGATGCTGACATCAGTAGTATGGATGCTGACTCATCCCTGTTGATTGGGTTGGGTTAACTAGAACTTTGATCGCTTATATCTTTTGATCTGTAACTCTGTTTGACAAGCTGTTGGAAAGCTTGTGACACACTCTTCATGATCATGTTGTTTTAATGGAGTTTTGGGATCTTTGATTTTTTCCCTTTTTCTTTCTACTGAAGTTGTTCTGAGCGTCCTGGGTCACTTCTGTGCATTCTGGGACACTTTTGAAACTTTTTTGATGTTCCTTAGATCCATCCAGATCACCTTAAGAAGTTGAACTTGTTATAGAGTCTTCTCTACCAACTGGTTACTCTTCCAATCCCTATAGAGAATTTCATGGATGCCTCCTGCATCTCGCAGTTTCATAATTGGGTCTATGTCGTCGAAGTCCTCCATATGTTTCATGCTCTTGTTCAAAGGAAGTCTATCAACCTGTGTCGGCCACTCCTCAGAACTCTTGACTTTTCATGTCGACCATACCCTCAGTTTGTCTCAGAATCACATGATATTGTAGTCCTATCATGCACCCTAGCCCTACTTTCATCATTGGTAGGTAACCTTGAACCCAGCAGTCGGCATTTCATCATTGGTCACTGACTGGGTGGTTTCCCTTATGTTCAACGACAAGACATCTATTCACATATTGGGATTCGTACAGTGTCTTGGATGCCATTATCCTTATTGGTGGTTTCCTCGCCTTTGTCAGCAATTTTCATCATTAGTTGTTATTCAGACGGTCTTTTTCGTGTATCGCTTGCACTTGGAACACGTGAAAGATGCACAAGGTCATTGGTTCATGAACATGTTCTTTGTCCAATTTCCACCAAATCATGAAGCTCATGCTTTGTACCTCATGTTGACTGATGAGAGACACCTTAATCCTCTCCTTTCAGTGGGTATCTTTCCATCAACTTCAGCCCATTTATCCTGGAAACAGGACCTAGAGTCTTATGAGTATCTTGAGGCTTGCAGTCATTAGTGGCAGGCTCTCTCGCCATCGACAGTTGGGAATACATCAATGTCTCCTGATCGATGGATTCTTCAGGTGTTGGACATCAACTCCTTTATTCACACTTGTAAGAATGTAATCAATGCCTTGATACCTACTTTCATTATCGGTAGGTTGTCTCACATTTGTTAACAGTATACATCAATGACCGGTAATCAAACGATGTCTCATTATGTTCAACCTCAACTCCTATATTCACATGATGTAGACTTGCACCTTTGGCGGATTGTGTAGAAGACTTGAAGACATCACTATGTGGTCGCAGATTTCCTAAGTTATTGCTTCCTTTTCATTGGACTGGTACCTATATGACTTCATTGATCATGGGAGATCAGATTGTACTCCATGGTATACAGATATCTTCACATTGGTTTTGAGACTAGTTCTATTGGGCCTTGTTTGTGACTATGATAGCTATTGGCATATAACCGCATTTGTATTTGCCTATTCATGGCCACAGACACTTGTTTGGTATATTTTTCACATGGATATGCATTGTAATTTTTGGCAGCCATGTATGCAAAGTTAGTACAGAATGTAATGAGCAACTGAGTTCGTCTAGCTGGTTCCCTACCACTCCACTTCTAGGTTATTTATGATGTATTTAGGCCATCGCAAATACTCCTCTGACCTCACACATTAGGGGGCATCTGTTAGAGAAAGATTTGTCTCACCCTATGCAATCTTGCAGAGAGGGCCTTAGTCCATTTCCCTATGCAGACTTGTCTTCCCTGTTACTAGAATTCAGAGACAAAAATACAAAGTTTTCCACTTGTACACATCTTTCACCCTATACAGCAAGCGTATACGCAGGTTTCTCCACTACAGCCCGCGTACATCAGGATTTGTGCCAGAAAATCAAAATTAAATGTCGGGTTTCCATGTCACGACAGGATATCTCTTATCCTTGGCCTTCCATATACTGGAAACATTTCGACTTGGCCCTTCAGTTGCATTTTGAAGGCTATAAAGAGGCCAATTGCGAGCTATGGAAAAATAAAAATAATTCAACTTTGACAACAAAGTTACTATGGAGAAATTATTTACTTCATATTGAGTATGCATCCCTTTGTCCTTTAAGTCTGAATACAATGTTCATCCCCCAAGCTCTGCCCTTATTGATGGAGAACCTCATTGTCTCCTTTCTATGAGTTTGCCTTTGGTGGAGGATTGAAGTGGTGGAGGCCCAGCTGGAAGGAACTTGGTTTCTTGGTTCTGAACTATGTCGACACAGAAGTCTGTAATATTTTCACTTTTGTTGATCATTTATTAATATAAATACTCTCTTCCCATCCAATTGATGTCTTGCAAATATATGAATTATTATCCATGGGCGTATTTGTTATGTATATTGATGGATTATGCTATCTAATGTGCTAACCTATTATATTTCCACCATATGCTTGTTTTTTCTTGCTTGTTGAGAACTTGTTGCAAGTATATATAACTTTGGAACAAAGTGCTCAACGGTGGACATCATCGAACATCTGTACGAGGTAGGCCTCTTTCTTATCTCCCTTGCACATTGGTTTATATAGCATATTGTTGGGATAGATTTGATTTCTGCAGTCATTCTGTATGTTGTGGTTCACCCTAGCCATAGAAATATTTTCCTCGTAACAATTGGAATTGTTTGTACAATGGGCCAGTGTTGGATCTCACAAATAAAATAAACTCACATTAATCTTGAATCTTTTTCCATGTAAAAGCTAGCACAGTTATAATTGACAATAGTTATTATGATCCACTAATAAAAATGAGAGCATCACTTTCATTACACAAGCTTAGTCCACAAACCACACCATAAGCACATTGAGCAATTGCAAGGTAATATGTAACAAAGTGGACATAATGTTTACCTTGGAACCCAAATGGGAAAACCAAGCGAATGGTGCTCAATATTTTCTTTCTTCAATTCTACAACTTTATAATTCTCTCCTCCTCCTTGGCCCAAAAATCCCTTTGGAAATGAGCAAGAGATAATATATAGGGAGAACTAGGGGGTAAGGGAAGGCCAATAACCATGTCTCTTCGCTTCTCATTCCTTATCCTTCTCTCCTTGTCATTTCCTTGTCATTTTAATTATTCTTCTTTAACTTTTCTTTTACATACTTATAAACTTATTCCACGCTAATTTTTGTTTTGTTTACATGGATTTCATAATGTTGGATGATTTTCAATTTGTTTCAGGTATTGAGTCTTATCCACTCTTTAGTTCGGATCCATTTCATATCAATTACACAAAGAAGATATATAGAAAAAATACAAGCATAAGCTAGAAGAATATGGCATTCTTATGCATAAAAATAGAGTGTATGTTCCTAATTCTTATAAATTAAGAAATATGGTATTAAAATAAATGCATAATGTTCCATATGCTGGACATATTGGTTACCATAATACAATTGTAGTAGTATAAAGTCAATACTTTTGGCCATAAATGAAAAAGGATGTTGCTAATTATATAGATAGGTATATGAAATGTCAAAGAGTAAATGTTGAACATAGACATCCAATAGGTTTGCTAGCTACAGCCATTGCCAATTCCATAGTGGAATGGAATTGGAAAGTGGAAACAGTTGATTTTGTCACTAAATTTCCCAAGACAGCAAGGTAGGATGACTCCATAATGGTAGTGGTATAAAAATTAACAAAATTTGTTCACTTTATTTTAGCTAAATTGACTCACAATGAAACTAATATAGCATAACTTTACATGAAATAAATTATCAGGTTGCATGGAATATTGATCCATATACAAGGGAGTTATATCCCATTCACTTCACCAACATGGATACTATGAGGAAATTAACTTATGACCTATGTTCTCAGTACAAAATGAACTTCAAGGCTTATGTTGTATGGGTAACCTCTTCGTAGGATTGATTATTTGGCTTCTTTCTCTATGTAACCTATACACAAGAAACCATATGAAAATGAAATGGAAAATTAATATTTGTTCTCAATGTGTATGTTGACATCAAGTAAGTAACTTTGTATGATGTTGAGTGCTCTTTTCTTAGAGTTGATCTCCATGACTTTTGTGCACAATGCAATTCTGAGTACAATTTCTCTACTCACTATTCTTCAATTGGCATGTGAATATGGTTTTATTTGTGATGCTCGGTTCCAATATAAGTGGATTGATTGATAAATTTTAGTTCTCTCCCAATTGTTTAATCCTTGGGAAAAAACACCCAGTGTATGGTGCTAGCTATTAATGAAGCTTGTGTCTCGGTATCTTTCTTATTTCCAATTGATTATGTTTTGTGTCATAATGTTTGAGATAGTGACCAATGGATCAGTCTCTGTCTTCTACTCACTTGAGATCGTCCTCTATCAAATAAAAGAAGGGATATGTTTATTTCTCAATTATTAGTATGAGCGCTTCTCCTTCAAAGACAATATTATCCAATATAGAGTTGAGTGCTTGCTAGTTTAGATATCGGCTTGAGCAATATGTATTCTCTGAACTTTCAAGTGTGCATACACGTCAAAATGGAAAACTCCATCATGTTGACATGTTCAGAAAATCCTGGAAACATGTGTTTTAATCTACCATCAGAGGGTTGTCAAAGTTTATTTAATGAACTCTTAATTGGAACCAACATTAGGGATTTAATATGCTCTAGCTCTGAATTATGGTATCCAAATACCAATACTATCCAAATCAAATATTTATACAACCCCTTTATTTCACAATACTCCAAATGTATGTTATGTTTTTTATATATGGGAACGATGTTTCAATGTCAGGAAGAATAGCGTTGCACAACCAAGTTATTACAAAGCTACTTGCTACAAGAATTGGAGAAATACTCTAGCCTTCTTACCAATTCTTCTTCTCATATGCTACACAATATAATCAAAATGATGCACAATGTAGCAACAAAATTAGTGTTTAAGAGATATCAATCATTTTTGTAGCTACTCCCATGATGCAACCAGCTTGGGGAGAAGGTATAGTGTTGGAATATATAGCACGTTTTGAAGAAATTTACCACATGCATGCATTGTTTCCCTTCATCATGGTCATGGTTTAACTCAACCAAATAAAACAAATGGCAATTGGATTCCACTTTTCCATGACAACCAACCCAATAAAATTCCATTGCTTTGTTATGGGAGAGGTTATCTTGGCTATGAGAAATACTCAAAACCAAACGCTAAGAAAGTGGCACAATGATCCAGCTTCACCATTTTGAATGTACCACCATTATACCATAAGGCCATACTTCAAATGATCTATAGATGGAATGATTTGAGACAGGAATATCATCACTCACTATCTAGACAAGAAGAAATCCACTTAGTGATTGCATACAACCTCAAGGGACCAATTCACAGCCCACCAACATCTATGCATGGCCACATATTGCTTATGTGTGGACTCCCACAATATCTACACAAATCTAAGACACAATTGATGCTAACGAAGGTGAGTATGACCCTCTAGCTTAGGGAAATCACTGAGTGTGATTTGACAACACCCAATTGCTTCCTTCAAGATATTAATTGTCAATCCCATGATTTCATAAAAAAAAAACATTATTTCTCTTTGCAACCAAATTTAGAATCATAGTTATTAAATTGCAACAGTCACTTAAAGGCAATCATAGATATTCAATTTGGGAGTGAATCAAATGGTGGGAAATGCAAAGTTGTTGGTGTTCTTCACTTTCACATGGAGAATGAATTTTCACACCATTGAAATGAATTGGGAACAATTAAGTACAAAAAATAACACAACATTTACATGACATAGAGAAATCCATACACAAAGACACAATGTTTACCCTAGAAACCCCAAATAGGAAAACAAACATTCAATGGTTGCTTGGTGCTCTTATTTCAGAAATTTTTTGTTACAATGCAGTTGATGGTTCTTTTTGCATCCTCTTCTCCTTGGCCAAAAGACCCTTTGAGAGTCAAAATACCATAAGAAATAGAGAGATTTGGGGTAATGGGAAGGACAATATGCATGACCTTTCATTTACCATTCCTCGATATTTTCTTTCCTATTTTTTTTTTCCTTTTCATTTTATTATTTTCCTCTTTTCTCTTATTTACTTTTACATTTACATTGTCTTCCATAATTTATCTAATCTTCATTAATCATCAAATTACCTTGCAATCATTAAGTCTTACAACCATTCACTTATTCGAATCCATTTTGGATCACACCTCCCCATTGAGAGGATTTTTGGTCTCCAAAAACTTAGAGGAAAGTAATTTGGATTATTGTGCCTTCTATTTGCTTCTCTAGAACATGGATCTAACTCTAGATCTTGGTTACAGCTCTGACTCTGGATCTAGCTCTGGCTATGGTTCATGGCTCACTTGTTCCTGCAATGTAGAATTTTTCTCACTAACTCTCAGTTCTAAGTAATCTCCAGATCCAAACTCTACAATCAGCTTTCATTCCCATCTCGCTCAAACTTGGAGATGATCCATCTTCGTAGTTGATGAAATGATGCAGACCCCTCGGCCCTTGGGCCGAAGTCCACTCATAGGATTGTTCTTTATCTCCCTCGAGCCGAATCAGCTCTTTAGATTCCCTACTGGAATCACAAATTATCGATCCACAGGTCCTTCGGGAAGCTCCCCTATGCGAACAGCACTAGGCACGAGCTCCTTTCTCCCCAAGCGACCACAGCGCTATGACCAAGACCTAAATCCAGAAGTCCTTTGTCGCAAATCACCACTCACGAGTTCGTGAGTCGAAACTCCGACTCTTTCTTTTCCAATCTTGCGATACCTGAAATGTCGATATGGGTATGGCTCCCCTATGTCAGCGCCCTCCACGCGTGACCACCGGCTAGGCTAAGCACTAGAACTTCTCGCTACTCACACCTTCATGAGTTCAAGTGTCTGACCTTGGCACCTTCCTTTCACGAAACCTCGAGAAGCGATGTTGACTTTTCTCCTCGCATTCTCGCTACTCGCAACTTCGCAAACTTCAATGTTGAGCTCGCGTGCTCTTATCTCGCGAATCCCCGAGACGTGAGAGGTCAACGGGTGTTGACTCCTTTCACTAGGTAACACGTGTCTACCTACCTATCACATGGGCCCACCTTGCAGTTCTACCATGTGTCCCTCATCCCCAGCTTCAGCACTTCGTGACTTCGCTCCCCGAAGCACTACCTCCTTTGTATCCTGACACCCGAAGTGTCGAGATCCTGAACTTCTCACTACTCCTTATCGCAACTCGTGACTTCGGGACTTTTGGGACAAAAGTCTCGACTTCCTATCCACCGATATGCCAAAATGCCAAAATTCTGACACATCGTCAACGCGGGTCCCACAACAGAACTTCCAGCCTTTTTGGAGTTTCAGACTTCCCAACTTTGTGAATCCTGATGCTAAGATTTCGGTTTTCAAACCATTAAACCCTGAAATGAGATTACATGAGTGATCCAATGGCCCTTGTTGGCTCAGATCCTATGGTTGTCCTAGCTCCTCGTGATTTCTCCACTCGCGACTTGGAGCACCCAATCTTTGGGCTCTCACCTCGCGAACCTCTGAGTTCGCAAGATCCCTTGATCTCTGCCACCTGTCCTCCTCCGATGGATGGTTGTGATTCTCTCGCAACTTCACCACTCGTGAAGTCGAAGGACATCCCTTTCTGACCTCCGATGTCCGAATCCCCGATATGGGTGATCTCATGACACGTGTCCTCCTTCTAACAGATGGCTCAGATTCTTCGCGGTTTCACGACTTCACCTTTAGCAACCTCGTCAATCTTGAAGTAAAGGTTTTAAATTGTAACTCCCCTGCTCCTCTGCACGATCCGATGGCTCTCACGACTTCGCAAATTCTCCATGGATAATTTCGATCACCCAATGCCTCCTTGACAAATCTTCCGAAGCGAACACGGTATTTCTTCGCTGGAACTTATCTACTTCCAAGTAACTTTGCAACGCCTCCCATTTGAATGCTTCAAGGTACTAAACCTCCTGATATTTTCTTCGACAACTTTGAAGATCCTATCCCTCCTAAGCTTGATTGAAAAATCCTCAAGTCCTTTGGGGAAAATTCCTGCGCGCACTCCTTGCGGCACTTCTTCAAATACACTCCAAGTATTTGAATTCATAGACTTTGTGCGCTCTTTTTGCAGCAACAGTCCTTCAATTCTTCCCTCAGGTTATAAACTCTGAGAATCTACTCGACCTGCGCACTCCTTGCACAGCACTTGTGCTTAACTTTCACTTCTGTGAGAATGAGAACAATGTTATCCCTCCTGATCTTGTAGAGACGAACTCTGACTCCTGTCAATGCACACCTTGCAGACAATTTCGCTGCACTCCTTGCAGGAAACCTCTTACTCAGATAGAGAAACAATTGAAACTCATTCTTTACTCCCTCTCTTCAGATTTCAGACATTCAACATGAAATCATACATTCACACATCAAAGAAAATGCATAATAGAGAGTAAACAAGCATATATCAATCAACATGTACAACACAGAAAGCAATTGGACACCATGAGTCTGAACTAAAGATCTTTGTATTAATCCAGAACTTCTGTACATGGGTTATTCTACACAGCTCTCTACTTTTGCTCTCCTATGCTCTCTTCGATTGATAATGTTGCTAATGTTACAATGATACAAGTGAGGGTGTCTATATCTGTTTTCCCTTCGGCTCCTAAAACTGTCTAATCTAAGAATTCAAAGCTACCTACTTACATTTACTAGCATAAATGCCTCTTAGTCCTTTACATGAGAGCAGGACGCTCAAGGTCTGATTACAATCTACAAGTATGCTTTTTCTTAACTATTACATTTAAGTTTGGCGTATAAAACTTCAAAACATTTCAAATAATTCATCATGTGCCAAAATGCGTTGGCGCTTGTCCCCCACTCACTTGTTGTTGGCGATGCTCCTGCATCATACTCCCTCGCTTGAAAATTTTCATGGGCTCCTGTCCATGAGCTCTCGCATGGTCTATCCATGCTTCTGGATCTCTGCTTCATTTTCCCAGTTGGCATCTTCAACTGGATGTCCCTTCCACTTGACCAAGTATTCAAAGTATTCCTTTCTCCTGGTCCTCTTACTAACTCTTTTGTCCAGTATGCTTTCCATTTATGGTTTTTCTGCAACTGGCATCTGTTTTGTCCATTGAACCTCTGGTTGTTCACTGTCTGCTCCAGCTTTGTATGGGTACAAATCCGAGACATTGAATATCGAAGAAATTTTGATCCCATTGGGTAATTCAATCTCATAAGCATTTGCCCCAAATTTCTTCAAGACCTTACATGGTCTGATCTTCTTCATCTTCAGTTTGTTATATGTCCCCTTCGGGAATCTTTCCTTTCTCAGATGTGCCAGAATCAAATCACCAACCTCAAATTGAAGTTGTCTCCTATGTTGATCTGCTCTGCGCTTATACTCTTGGCTCGAGTTCTGCAATCGCTCCTTCACCTGGCTATGAAGTTCCTTCATTGCTTCGGAAAAATCTTCTACACTAGCACTTCTTATCTCATCCCATTTTGAATCCCTCAGTTTAGAAACTCCTCTTGGTTGTGTCCCATAAACAATTTGGAATGGACTCTGCACTGTGCTTCTGTTGATTGAATCATTGTAAGAAAATTCCGCCTGTGGAAGAATGTTGTCCCACTGACTGTGGTGTTCTGTCACCAAACTCCTCAGCAAGTCTCCTAAACTTCTGTTGACAACTTCTGTCTATCCATCCGTCTAAGGATGATAAGATGAACTGAACGATAAGTTCATTCCTAGCTTTTTCCATAAGGTTCTCCAGAAGTGTCCCACGAACTTGGTGTCTCGATCTGAAACTATGCTCCTTGGTAAGCCATGAAGTTGAATGACCTCTTTGAAAAACAGATTCACAATGTGAGTTGCCTCACTGGTTTCCTGACATGGTATGAAGTGTGCCATCTTAGAAAATCTATCCACCACTACAAAGATCAAGTTGAACCCTCTTTGTGTTCTCGGCAGCCCCAATATGAATTCCATGCTGACTGCATCCCACGGCCTCTCAGGTATGGGTAACGGTTGATAAAAGCCTGCATTCTGCCTCTTTCCTTTTGAATGCTGACAAATTTTGCATCTGTCCACAAATATTTTGACATCTTCTCTCATTCCTGGTCAAAAATATGACTCGTTTAACTTTGAGAATGTCTTTTCATGACCGAAATGTCCGGCCAATCCTCCACTATGTTTCTCCTTCAGCAAATTATCCCTCATGGAACATTTTGGAATATAAATTCGATTACCCTTAAACAGTAATCCTTCCTGGATTATGTATTCTGTCCATTAACTTCTATCCCTGAGAATTGGATTCTCAGTTGCTTCATACGCCTCCTTAAAATCTGGATCATCTCTGTACATGTCCCTAAGATCATCAAAACCCAATGTTTTGACTCTGAACTCTTGCAACAGCAAACATTTCCTGCTCAAAGCATCARCAACTTTGTTAGCAGTTCCATAAATATGCTTGATTACAAAAGTAAAGTTCTGCATGTATTCAACCCATTTAACATGTCTTTGATTCAACTTCTCCTATTGAGTCACAAATTGCAAAGCATGATTGTCACTGTATAAGACAAACTCCTTAGGGATTAAGTAATGCCTCCATTTCTTCAATGCCTAAATAATAGCATATAACTCCTTGTCATACATGGAGTATTTCACTTTTGCTTCATTCATCTTCTCACTGAAGTATGCTATTGGTCTGTCTTCTTGGATCAAGACTTCCCCTATTGCAAATCCACTTGCATCACATTTTACTTGAAATGTCTTTTTGAAATCCAGCAACACCAAAATTGGTTGTTCTGTTATTTTCCTTTTCAACAAATTGAATCTTTTCTCCACCTCTTCTGTCCAGTGAAAAGACTTGTGTCTCTTCTTCACTATGTCCATCATCGGTGCACTAATTCCACTGAAATTCCTGATGAACTTTCTGTAGAAACTAGCCAATCCATGAAAACTTCTCACCTCAAATATACTCTTTGGCGATGGCCAATTCTTAATTACCTCCACCTTATCTGGATCCATCCTCAATTTATCTGTAGAAATAACAAAACCCAAATAAATGAGCTATGTCTTCATGAATGAGGATTTCTTCATGTTTATCAGTAACTTCTCTTGATGTAGCCTATGCATCATTGTAGCCAAATGTTTCAGATGCTCTGCCTCTGTTTTAATGAAAATCAATATGTCATCAAGATACACAATGACAAATTTTCCGATGAACTCCTTCAGGACTTCATTCATCAACCTCATGAAAGTACTTGGCGCGTTTGTTAATCCAAATGGCATAACAAGCCATTCATACAACCCTTCATTAGTCTTGAAGGTTGTCTTCCATTCATCACCTTCTCTCATACGAATCTGGTGATATCCACTTTTCAAATCAATCTTCGAAAATTTTTTGTCCCCACTTAAGAAATCCATCAAATCATCCATTCTTGGCAATGGAAATCTATACCTGATGGTAATCTTGTTAATTGCTCTCGAGTTAGTACACATCCTCCAGCCTCCATCTTTCTTCGGGTTGAGCACTGTCGGAACAACACACAGACTCAAGCTTTCTCTAACCAACCCTTTGTCATTTAAATCCTGGACCTGTCTTTTGACTTCTTCATTCTCCTACAACGTCAATTTGTACACTGCTTTATTTGGTAAACTAGCTCCCGGTATGAGATCAATGTGATGACTTACACTTCTGATCAGTGGCAACGAACAAGGTAGTTCATCCACTACTATGTCAGCAAACTCTTCCAACAGTTTTTGAACCTCTTCCGGTAAATCATCTACCCTTGTACTGGTTAAAACAATTTTAGGCTTCCTGACCACAATGAATTGTGGTTCCTCCTTATTCTTAACCTCTGTAAGAAGTTCCTTCCCACTCATGAGAAGTACAGCGTTGCTTACTTCAGGCTTCACTTCCTTGTCCTTAATCGGAAACAGCATGTGAGTTCTCCCATTCTTCTCTAGGGTGTATGTGTTCTTCCTCCCATCATGAATCACATTCCTGTCATATTGCCATTGTCTACCCAGCAATAGATGACAAACATCCATGGGAATAACATCATAGAATATTTCATATCTATACCCTCCTATTTTAAACTCAACTAAACATTGTTTAGTGACATTTACCTGATGTCCTTTTTGTAGCCACGAAACTCTATATGGGCTTGGATGTTCAATCATCTTCAGCTCCAGCTTTTCTACCATCTCTGTAGAAACGAGATTATTTGTGCTACCACTGTCCACGATGACTTTTCATGCCCAGTCTTTGGTCTTGCAAGTGGTCCAAAAAAGTCTGTTCCTTTGGACCAAACTCTCCACCTCCTTCTCTGGTGTTAAGAGAAATTTTTGCATCATCAGCGATCTTCATCCTTCAGCATCCTCTGCCTCAACATTCTGCCTCTATGCTTCGGCAATTTGATTTTCACCACCTTCTTTCTTTCCGTCTGGACACTCATAAGATTTATGTCCGACCTTTCCACATGTGAAGCATTTCACCACTCCACCTCTTCCTCTTCCTCTACCTCTGGTACAAGGAAAAATGTTTTCATCAACATACTGACCTCTTTGTTCAGTATGCTTCCCTCTCTGTGAGCTTCCACCTCTCTCAGTTTGAGTCTGACGTTTCTTCCACTCTTCCTTGGGTTTCTTATTTCTATCATGGACAACTGATTTTCCTCTGGCTTGACTTCTGCCTCAACCTCTTTGACCTTTTTTTCGGCTCAGCTTCTCTTCAACTTTTAGAGCCATCTGATAAGCATCTTCCACCATTTGGATGTTCATCATGCTCATCTCATCCTGAATGTCATATCTCAGACCATTCATGTACCTAGCAACTTTTTCATCATCACTTTCGCGATGACCTGCCCTGATGTTCAGCCTGTAGAATTCTTCAGTGTATTCCTTCACTGGCATCAGCTTCTGTCTCAAATTCTGCATTCTTCGAAACAGAGTAATCAAGCAATCCCTGGGAATAAATTTCGCCTTCATCTTCATGATCATCCTATCCCAACTCTTGATCTTCTTCTTTCCTTTGCAGTGTATGTCAGCTTGTAGCTCATCCCACCACAATGTTGCATGTCCTTTCAATCTTATGACAGCATATTTGACCTTTTTGTCTTCCTCGACATCTTCATAGTCAAAATATGTGTCTAAAGATCTAATCCAGTCTAGAAGCTCTTCAACATCCACGTTTCCTTCATATACTGGAATATCCATTTTTGCTCTAGCACCTATCCTTGCAATAACCCTAATCAGGCATTCATTTGTTGCATCTTCTGCTGGAACTTCTTCTCCTTCATGTCCAGCTTCATTTTCACTTTCAGAATCACTGACATCTCCAACACCGGTTGTGTGCCTCTATGTTGTCTCCATGTCCTCGAGTCTGGTGCATATATCACGCATCTCTCTTTCCATGGCTGGATTTGGCACCTGCCTATCCCTTCCTCTTGGAATCTCCCTATTCTCTGGTGGATCGAGTGTTTGTTTGTCTCTTATTCTCGGCGGCATGGCTGAGATTTTATTTCTCGCTTTCCCTATCTGAAGTATACAAACAGAGTCACGCTCTGATACCACACTAACGCAGACCCCTCGGCCCTCTAGCCAAAGTCCACTCACAGGATTTTTCTTTATCTCCCTCGAGCCGAATCATCTCTTTAGATTCCCTGCTGGAATCACAAATTATCAATCCACAAGTCCTTCGGAAATCTCCCCTGTGCGAACAGCACTAGGTGAGAGCTCCTTTCTCCCCAAGCGACCACAACGCTATGACCAAGACCTAAATCCAGAAGTCCTTTGTCGCAACTCGCCACTCGCGAGTTCATGAGTCGAAACTCTGACTCTTCCTTTTCCAATCTCACGATACCCGAAATGCCGATACGGGTATGGCTCCCCTTTGTTAGCGCCCTCCATGCATGACCACCGACTAGGCTAAGCGCTAGCACTTCTCCTTACTCGCACCTTCACGAGTTCAAGTGTCCAACCTTGGCACCTTCCTTTCACGAAACCTCGAGAAGCGATGTTGACTTTTCTCCTCGCGTTCTCACTACTCGCGACTTCACAAAGTTCAATGTCGAGCTCTCGTGCTCTTATCTCGTGAATCCACAAGACACGAGAAGTCAATGGGTGTTGACTCCTTTCACTAGGTAACACGTGTCCACCTACCTATCGCATGGGCCCACCTTGCGGTTCTACCACGTGTCCCTCATCCCCAGCTTCGGCACTTCGCGACTTCACTCCACGAAGCACTACCTCCTTTGTATCCCGACACCCGATGTGTCGAGATCCCGAACTTCTCGTAACTCATGACTTCGGGACTTTCGGGACAAAAGTCTTGACTTCCTATCCACCGATATGCCGAAATGCCAAAATTTTGACACGTCATCAACGCAGGTCCCACAATGGAACTTTCTGCCTTTTTGGAGTTTCGAACTTCGTGACTTCGCGAATCTTGATGCTAAGCTTTCATCTCTTCAACCCACGAAACCCCGAAATGAGATTACGTGAGTGATCCCACGGCCCCTGTTGGATCAGATCCTACGGCTGTCTTAGCTCCTCTTGATTTCGCCACTCGCAACTTGGAGCACCCAATCTTTGGGCTCTCACCTCGCGAACCTCTAAGTTCGCGAGATCCCTTGATCTCTACCACCTGTCCTCCTCTGATGGACGGTTGCGATTCTCTCGTGACTTCGCCACTCATGAAGTCGAAGGACTTCCCTTTCTGACCTCCGATGTTCGAATCCTCGATATGGGTGATCTCGTGACACGTGTCCTCCTAACAGATGGCTCAGATTCTTCATGGTTTCGTGACTTCACCTTTCGCAACCTCGCGAATCTTGATGTAAAGGTTTTAAACCATAACTCCCCTACTCCTCTGCATGATCCGACGGCTCTCACGACTTCTTGAATTCTCCATGGATAATTTTGACCGCCCAATGCCTCCTTGACGACTCTTGCGAAGCGAACACGATATTCCTTCACTGGAACTTATCTACTTGCAAGTAACTTTGCAACGCCTCCCCTTTGAACGCTTCAAGGTACTAAACCTCCTGAGCTTTTCTTCGACAGCTTCGAAGATCCTATCCCTCCTAAGCTTGATTGAAAAATCCTCAAGTCCTTTGGGGAAAATTCCTGCGCGCACTCCTTGCGGCACTTCTTCAAATACACTCCAAGTATTTGAATTCTTAGACTCTATGCGCTCTTTTTGTAGCAGCAGTCCTTCAATTCTTCCCTTAGGTTACAAACTCTAAGAATCTACTCGGCCTGCGCACTCCTTGCACAGCTCCTGTGCTTAACTTGCACTTCTGCGAGAATGAGAACAATGTTATCCCTCCTGATCTTGCAGAGATGAACTATGACTCCTGTCAACGCACACCTTGTAGACAATTTCACTGCACTCCTTGCAGGAAACCTCTTGCTCAGACAGAGAAACAATTGAAACTCATTCTTTACTCTCACTCTCTTCAGATTTCATACATTCAACATGAAATCATACATTCACACATCAAAGCAAATGCATAACAGAGAGTAAACAAGCATATATCAATCAGCATGTACAACACAGAAATCAATTGGACACCATGAGTCTGAACTAAAGATCTTTGTATTAATCTAGAACTTCTGTACATGGGTTCTTCTACACAGCTCTCTGCTTTTGCTCTCCTATGCTCTCTTCGATTTATAATGTTGCTAATGTTACAATGATACAAGTGAGGGTGTCTATATCCATTTTCCCTCCGGCTCCTAAAACTGTCTAATCTAAGAATTCAAAGCTACCTACTTACATTTACTAGCATAAATGCCTCTTAGTCCTTCAGATGAGAGCGGGACGCTCAAGGTATGATTACAATCTACAAGTATGCTTTTTCTTAACTATTACATTTAAGTTTGGCATATCAAACTTCAAAACATTTCAAACAATTCATCATGTGCCAAAATGCGTTGGCGCTTGTACCCCACTCGCTTGTTGTTGGCGATGCTCCTACATCATGAAACCAAGTCAAATTATGGCCTATGTTTTTTCAATGAGATACTAGAAACTATTTCTTCATGCAACAACCCCACAAAATGAAATGTAATCTATATGTTTTTGTTAGGATCAGTTGCTTCCCATCTTGGAAACAACTCTCCAATGCCTACACATGCTTACAAGCACTCTTTCACCACAACAATGTCATTAGATGAAAACCTTGGTGTGCAATCATGACACCTTTTACACATAAACATTTGATGAACTCTACACATGTATGGTTGTAGGTAACAATCATTAATCAACTACAATATTGAGACGAGAGAATGCCTCAAGATTTGGATGGTACAAGGATGAGGGATTATCATTGACCTCTTTTCACCAAACTCTGATATAGCTCCATGAAGGGAAACATCTTCTGGAAGATTCCATATAAAAATTGGAATGGGGTTTCCTTGATTGTTGGCATCAACACATTATCCTCCTTGAGGGTGATATGGACCTCCTATGCTACTATAATTCAATGTACAACTTCTTCTCCTTGTATTGGAGATGTAGGGAACTCTTCATCCTCTTCACTCTTCATTCTCCACACTCTTATCTTAGTTGTGCGATTTTTGGGATGAATTCACCATACCTTTGCTTCCCAATGTCCACTCAACTAGAAATTATAGAAAAAAATTCTTGTTGTTGATACATGGATTTCTTGAAAGACTCCTCCTCTCCATGTGCCTCTAATTTCACTATTAGATTGGGAAAGTATTCTTTCCATTCTTCCTCTAAAACCATTCAGGCTTGTGGCATGTCACTTGATTCTCCCAACAATATGCTTCATGATGGTCTTTCTTCCCATAGAATGAATATGTCTCTGATTACCAAGAGCTAGCAAGTTATGGCCTTTCTTCCTGCAACAATGACAAACAAGGGATGTCTTACATGATGCATACCCATGGTTCTTCTTGTTCTTCCAAGTGATCTACTCACTACTTCTTCTAAGTGAAAGTGTAGGTTGATTCTTTGAACTCTTCTCATCACTACCCTTATATAATCTTCTCCAAGAAGGCTAAGGTGATAATGGGCTACCACCTTCATTTGTTGATGCTCTTCCTTCTGATGAGTAGAACAATTTTTCCATGTCCTTTTCCTTCACAAATGTGCTCTTGTTTGTATCCTTTTCATTTTTTCCATGATCAAAACTTAGGCCTTTTGTTCTTGAACCTATCCATTGACCATCATATCCCATCTATATTAATAGTTTGAAACCAATAACTCTGGTATTCTTTTTAAAATCACCCAAGTTATCTTGAGAAATTTTTATCGAAGATTATCTTACTATAGTTCTCTCAGTCATGGTATTGGATTCAATAGTGGCAATGCAAGGTGGATTTGCTTCCTTGTACTCTTGGAACACTACTTTTCACTTTTCCAATTCCTCCTCCTTCTCTTCCAACCCTTGTTACATTTGAGTCATCATCTGAGTGAACCTATCCTCCTGCCAATTGTCCAACTAGGTGACCTCATCTCTGAAGTCTATAAGTTCAACTCTTCTCTTATCCCAATCTTTCATAACCGCGTTGAAGGAGTCTTGGTGTTCAATAAATTTTGCTTCTTTAGCAATGGAAATAGTCTTGTCTAGGTCTCAAGGTTATTCTTCATCTCACCCATATTTTGGTTAAACATTTGGATTTGTTCCTTCAAGTGATTTTTTTCTTGAAGCTAAGCATTGACGGACTATAGGTATTCCAACTTCTCTTTGTTTTCTTTACCCATGCTAGGTATGCACTCTCTTCAAAATTTTGATACCTACATCACAATAAAGGATTAAACTACTTTGATGCCACATGATATGTAAATAAGGGATTTATATATCACTTGCTTCAACAACATAGATACTATGTAGAAATTAACTTCTAATCTCTATTCTCAGTCTAGAAGGAACTTTAGGAATTATATTTTCTTCCTAACCTCTACTCAAGATTGATTATCTGCATCATTTATTCATGTAACTTGCACACAAGAAACCAAATGGAAATGCAATGTAAAATGAATCTTTTTTCTCAATTTGCTAATCAACATCAAGTCTCTAACTTTGTATGATGTTGAGTGCTATGTTTTTAGAATTGATCTCCAAGACTTTTGTGCACAATGCAATTCTGAGTGCAACTTCTATGCTTATTATTCTTCAACTAGCATATGAGGATGGTTTTGTTTTTAATGCTTTGTTATGATTCTAGTGGTTTGATTGATGAACTATAGTCCTCTCCCAATTTTCCAAACCTTGGGAAAAAACACCCAACATATGGTGTTGTCTATTAATGAAGATTGTGTCTCATCTTTTGTTCTATTTCCAATTGATTATGTTTTGTGTGGCAATGTTTGAACCGGTGACCAATGGATTCTCTCTATCTTCTGCTCACTTGAGATCCTCCTCTATAAAATGAAAGAAGGGATATGGTTATTTCTCAATTACCAGTATGAGAATTTCTCCTTCAAATACAATACTATCCAACATAGATTTGAGTGCTTGCTAGTTTAGATGTTGGCGTGAGAAGTATGTAATCTTTGAACTTTCAAGTGTGCATACACATCAAAATGGAAAGATCCATTATGCCAACATGTTTAGGAAATCCTAGAAACATGTGTATTAATATACCATTATAGGGTCATCAAAGTTATCTTTAATCAACTCTTGATTGAAACCAACATTGGGAATTTACAATGCTCTAGCTCTGAACTATGGTATCCAAATACCAATAATATCCAATTCAAATTTTTATATATCCCCTTTATTTCATAATACTCCAATCGCAAGGAATATATCAATTCAACCCAAATACTATATGGGAATTTAATGTTCTCAATTTTATATATGGGAACAATATTTTAATGGCAGGGAGAATAGTGTTGCGCAGTCAAGTTATTGCAAATCTACATGCTACATGAATTGGGGAAACATTCCAACCTTCTTACCAATGCTTCTTCACATATTCTATGCAATATAATCAAAATGATGCACAATGTAGTAACAAAAATATTGTTTAATAGATACCAATAATTTATGTAGCTACTCCCATGATGCAATCAACTTGAGGAGAAGGTAGAATGTTGGAATAGATAGCACATCTTGAAGAAATTTACCACACCCATGCATCACTTTCCTTCCTCGTGGTCATGTTTTAACTCATCCAAATAAAACAAATTCCAATCAAAATCCACTTTTCCACAATAGAAAAACCAATAAAATTACAATTGCTTTGTTATGGGAGAGGTTACCTTGGCTACTAAAAACACTAAACGCAAAACCCTGAGAAGGTATCACATTGATTTGGATTCACAATTTTGAATTGAACCTACCATTATACCATGACTCCAACCTTCAAACAATCTCTAGATGGAATTATTTAATATAGCAATAGCTTCACTCGTTGCCTAGACAATCAGAAAACCACTTAATCACTTCATATAATATCAAGGGACCAATGCACAACCCACAAACAACTGCATGCAACCTGTGTGTGGCCTCCCATAAGCTCTACACAAACCTTATATGTAATTGATGCTAAGGGAGGTATGTACGACCCTTTGGCTCAACGAAATCGATGAGTGTGGTTATCCATAAACCAACTACTTCCTTCAAGACATTAATTTTCATTCCCACAATCGCATTATTATTTTTGTATTTCTCTTTGGAAAAAAATCTAGAAACCCGGCTATTAAATTGCAACAATCACTTAATGGAAATCCTATATATTCAATTTCGGAGTGAATCAAATAGTGGGCAATACAGAGCTATCAGTGTTCTTCACTTACACATGGAGAATGAATTCTCACACCATTGAAATGAATAGGAAGCAATTAAGTACAAAAATTAACACAATAGAGAGAAATCCATACACAAAGACACAATGTTTACCCTAGAAACCCCAAATTGGAAAACTGACATTCAATGGTTGCTCAATGATCTTATTCTGAAAATCTTTGGTTACAATGCAGTTGATGGCTCTTTGTGCATCCTCCTCTCCTTGGCCAAAAGACCCTTTGAGAGTGAAAATACCATAAGAAATAGGGAGAGTTGAGGTAATTAGAAGGCCAACGTGCATGAACTTTCGTTTCACATTCCTTAGTCTTTTCTCTCCTATTATTAGTTTTCCTTTTCATTTGTTTTCCTCTTTTGTCTTATTTACTTTTTCATTTGCATTATTTTTCATAGTTTATATGACCTTCATTAATCACTGAATTATCTTGCACATACTAATTCTTACAACCATTCACGTGTTTGGATCCATTTAGGATAAAATACCTAAGGACATTATTTCAGACATAGATCCAAAGTTTACATCAAACTTTTGAAAGGGATTATTCAAAGGTTTTGTACAAATATGAATTTTAGGATAGCCTGTCATCCACAAACAAATGGACAAACAAAGAGATTTAATCAAGTAATTGAAGACATTTTAAGAATGTATGTGATGGATAAGCCATCCAAATGGAAGAATTATTTGCGTTTAATTGATTTTTTTTACAATAATGGATATCAAGCTTCACTAAAGATGAGTATATTTGAAGCTTTATATGGAAAAAAATGCAATACTCTAGTTAGTTGAGACAATCCAACAAACAGAGTAGTACTTGGGCCAAATTTACTCAGATAAATGGAAAAACAAATGTTCAAGATCAAGCATAATTTAAAGGCAGCACAAGATAGGAAAAAGAGTTATGCAAATAAAGGTGGGACGCCAAGGGAAATTAAATTTAGGGCATTGAAATTTTTAAAGTGAAACCAAAGAAAATATCTTTGAAGTTGGGAAGTTTCACTAAGCTAGCAGCCAAATAATGTGGTCCATTTGATATATTGGATAGGATAGGACATGTTGTGTACATGATCACATTGTTTGTTTCCATAAAAGTGGATAATATGTTTCATGTGTCATTATTGAAAAAATATGTCCATGATCCTAACTATGTCATTTACTAGAATTTGATTTTGGTAGAATTGGAATGAAACTTCTAGGTGCAGCCAGTGTGTATACTGGATAGATAGGTAACATTGCTCAGGAACAAAGTCATAGGGTAGGTAAAGTTCCAATGGACCCATTATAGCCCTGAAGAAGCAAGGATGCAATTTGGGAGGCACGTCCACTTTTGTTTCGACATTTTGATGTAAAAACTTGTATATAATGGTGATGTGAACCAAGGATGGTGAAAAATCTAGGGGGGGGGGGGGGGATGTAATACCCCATTTTTTATCTCTAGACTAGTAATGTATATTATGAATGGATAAAATCCAAATTATGTAATATGTAAAATTGTGCATGATAGTAAAAATTTAAATACATCACAAGCTGCAAAAGAAGGACAAAAGAATGGGTGGCTATGAGTCTGCAAGATGGGAAAGAAAGGGGTCTTAGTGGCTAAGGGGAAAATGATATTATTTTATTACAACCCTAAGTTATTTAACCTTAGAATTATTAAAACTTTCCTTATGGTTACCTAAGTCCTTTTAACCTTGGAATTAGAAATTAAAAGAGAGATGTGTATTTCTCATAAAGGCACATGGTATCTCCTATGCATGCAAGTATAATCCATGATTTTTGGTCATGTAAGGGGGGATTGATGTTCATTCTTCTGGGAGGATTTTTCTCATGGTTTTAAGTTGTTTTATGAATGTTGTAATAAAATTGTGGAAATGGTTTCCATGAAACTATGCAAAATTATGACTATGTAAGGGAATTGTTGTTATTGAGGAAAATTGATTACTGTTGATAATCCATGGAATCCCAACAAAGAGATTTCTTGGTCAGTCTATGATGTATCCCTAGAGGGGAGAGGAATAGCTATAGGGACTAAATATCAAAGAATGGGATCTCATTCTTTGGGTTGTGCAGGATGAGGGGAAAAAGGGTTGGTGTATTGGTATAGTTGTAAGAGTTAACAGACTGTAAATTCTGGAAATCGGTTTGTGTGAAGAGAGATAGAGATAGCCATAGGTAATTTCATCCTTGTGTATTCAAATCCTTTGCTCAACGATGGCCTCTACTGTAGAGATATTAAGTGAAATAGAGAACATGTGGCTAGGTGGAATGTCCTTCTTCTATAGCCAATTGGTGGTTAATTTCCAAAAAGATAAGTGTTTATGATTTATTTATGAATATTCTAAGATGTTTTTGTTCATGTCATGAATTGAATTAGTTTCTAGTTTCTATGGTGTCATTGTCCATTAAATGATCAATTATGTTTGCATAAGTCTGCATTTTTATTCCTTCATGCATTAATTAATTAATAGCAATACAATGAGGAAAGCTACATCGTAGCCTCAACAGTGAGCAAAGGGTGTTGGGTATGTTTTAGAAGCACCCCATATCCTCAATAAAGCATTGAGGGTATTGAGTATACTGCATAGTATGTCTTAAGAATAGAAACACAAACTTCCTACTTGTAGTGATTAGTGTCTTGTCTTAGTTATCACTTACCAAAGAGATTTTGGATTTGCCTTTGTACCCATTAATGATAAAGGACTTCCCTGTTAAGAACCAAATATCAATATAGCATAGAAAAACCTCAGAAAAAGTACTCAACGCCTTGAAAAAGAGATAATTTAAGATAATAAGCCTCTTCGAGGGGGCAACCTTCTTTTACCGCACTTAAATGTTCAAGTACAAGATGATTCAAAATGAAAATGTCTCCTTGGTATATATAGGAGACTAGGAGGTATGATTACAACTAATGGCCTAAAGCCGACATAAATAAAATAACATTACTAATATAATATGCCCCAATTAAGGGGTAATGAGCCAATATTAGGGCTTAACATGCCCCTCCCCTTGAGACAAGTGTTGTCCGCAACACTTGAGTAACTCTGGATGCTTATGTATAAAAGACTCATCTTCCCAAGTGGAAGCTTCAGCCGGTAGTTTCCTCCATTTAATGAGATACTCTGAAATGGATCTATTCCTCAGCTGGCAAATTCTTGTGTCAGTGATGGCTTCAGGCTCCAATATGATTTTTCCTTCCTCGTCAAGTTCTGGCAATATAGTTTTAACTGGGAGCTTGTCTCCTATAACCTTCTTTAAGAATGAAACATGTAAAATTGGATGTACTCGTGAAGATGCAGGAAGATCCAATTTGTATGCCATAGTACCAATATTTTGCAGCACCTTATAAGGGCCATAGTACTTTGGTGATAATTTATTATCCTTCTTGGCTTGCTTGAGGGACATCTGTTTCTATGGTTGTAGTCTTAAAAATACCCAATCCCCTACTTCAAAACTTCTTTCACTACGATGTTGATCTGCTT
>ML779424.1:2562179-2592586 GCA_009831015.1 Picea engelmannii
GCATCATATACCAATGGAACCACATCGATCCATCTTCATCATGTATCAATGACAACTCATTGATCCATCTTCATCTATGCATTCTCATCAAGGACAATACATATTATATTACATCAATCATCAATCAATAAATCCTTTGACATTAGTCAATCACTTGACATCAATCAATCAAACCATTGGCATCAATGACAACATGATCCAACATGTTGACCCAAACCTTCTCCATGCTCAAATTCTACCCTTGTCTTCGCCCCTCCACGAGTTACTACCCGGACGTCTACTTCTCCATTCTTCTTCTTGTTTTTGTGCTGCTTGGCATGTACCATGTTACTGTTACCCTTCTTGTCCTCCCACTTTTTCAACAAGTATGGAAAATCATTGCTTACATGTTTGGGACTATAAAAATATGTGCAAAGCACACGCAACTTAGTGCAAAATCGTGAGACATGACCAATCTCACTGCAATTAAAACATGTGGGAGGTCTTTCACCTCCTCCATTGTTTCTTATTCTATGATCACATCCATACCCACCTCGAGGTCCTCCTTGAAATCCACCTTTGTCACCGCCATTGGGCTCACCTCCCTTTTGTTCCTCTTGTACCCAGAATACATGTTGGGTATTATCTTGCATCAACTAGAGGAAGTGATAGCTACTAAAATCATGGTCGATGGACTTACGAGATTCATAGAAGGGGGTGTGATATGTTGCTTGATACTTATGTAAGGTGGGGCAACGAGGTGTAACATGGCACCAATGATGACATATTTTACACCATTCTGACTGCTCGGATGGATATTAACTTGGCACAATTGTCGCCACATAATTTGGAAGTACCGTGCACTTGTCTCTTTGATGCCCTTTTGAATGTCACGTAGTGCACCACACATGTTCACACGCAACTTTAGCCTTGTCCATGTCTTGCAACTCTAATTTTAGGTTGGACAGTTGTGACTGAACCTGTACCAATCTAGCCAATGTTTTTGTGCCTCTGGGTTTAGCTTCTAAGCACATCGCAATCTCTACTTCCTCAACCTGAGTCACCATCTTATGTTGGGTGAGTGGGACTCGAATATGAGGGAGAAACCCTGCAATGAACCATTCTCTTTGTTTCATGTCCTAAATCTGGAACGTCAACCTATCCAACAAGATTTTGAACCATTATTCATAATCCCAGATGGTCTCTCCTTTCTTTTACTTGATTTTCTTGATTTTTGTAATACATTGGGACTCTGACTTCGGCTTCTAAAATTCCCGAATAGATCATGTTTGATCTCGGCCAGGGACCTCGCTTGTCCTGCCAATGTAGTAGCCTTTGTTGGCATGTTTACAGGAAGAGTGTGCTTATCATTGATGGCAAGAACAGAAGGCGAGAAAGCTCAGGAGGAAGAACGACAGTGGTCGTTGGATCACCAATCCCAAATACTCAACAACCATTGGATCATTCTAAGTGGAAGGATGGGATAAGCTAGAAGAGCAGCACCATAGATATATCGAGCCATCTATCTAAGAACATGATCGACGAACAACATTTTTTTCAAGTCAAAAGTTGCAAGGAGGTTATTGTTCGAGGAATCTCACTTCGAAAGAATTGGAAACTTGAAAGTTGAATTACCCAAAGCCCAAAATCTGAAATGAATAAGGACCATCGGATCTGGAGAAAATGCGATGACCATTAGTTCAACGTCTAGTGACCAGAGGAAGTGCAGAGGAGAAATATAGAGGTGATCCATTGGATCTGAGTGCCGATGATCAACAACCATTGGATCTAGAGATAAATGCATGAAGGTTAAGCCTTTGGATGAGGGTAGGAGAGAGGAATTGTCAAAGTCCTGAAGTGTCGAAGTAAGCAGGGATTATCCATCCTCAAGATTGACAGGTGGCACATGATCCAAAACTCTGGAGTGAATCACTAAGGGAGTTTATGGTTGGAAAGTAAACGAAAAGTCCCGAAGTCACGAAGGACGAAGGTCTGAAGTCACTCTCAGTCATCGATCTAAGATACATTTCGGGAGTTAGGACAATTGTTAGATCAAGGAGAATACATGTGTCGCATGAGGAGATCCACGTCAGCAAGACTACGTCAGCAAGGAAACATGGCGCAATCAGATAATGACAAGTGTCAAGTTGAATCAACATTTCAGGTATGTGCAAATCACGAATTTGAGTGACACGCGGCAGCTACTCAGGTCATGCCACATCATCAAGTGATGTAAGAAAGTTACATCACTGCGGGAGTTTTACTTCGGGAGTTTTACCACCAGCGATTAGACTAAAGTCCCGAAGTCCCGAACACCAAAGACATAAAGAATACCCTAGTCGTCTATTGCCAGGAGGGGTACATGTCAGAAGATTACACATTCAGGTGGAAATACTCCAAGAAAACATGAAGGAGAAAGGTTTGAAATCATCGAAGCTCAAACAGCTAAAGCAGTTGGGAGTCATCGATCTACGAGAGGACAGGTGTCACTATATCGCAAGATCTAGGTAAAACGCTCATAGGCAAGCCAAGTGAGGAGAAACTAAAATCTGAGAATGCCGAAGGGAGAAGTCCTGGAGCGGAGGATAGTCATTGGATTAAAGAGGACAGATGTCAGCAGATCTTCCATTTTGGAAGATATCCAGTCAGAAGAAATGAGAAGTTGAGATTTGAAATCTCTGGAGTCTGGAGACCCGATGGATATCTCGACCATTAATCCAAGTGGGACATGTGGTTGTGGATTGTCAACTCTGGAAGATTGACGTACGAAGGAAAGCGGGGTTTGAGAGTTGAAACTCCTGAAGCTCGGATCACAAAATCAATCATAATCGTTGATCCACAAAACTTGAAAGGACATATATGAATCGTCAGTTCATGAGAACCGTCAAGATCGTGAGATCAAAGATCTCATCGCATTACGGGGATTGAAGGTGCACAAACGTTAATGAGTTGAGGGCAGAACGTAATCGAAACCACTGTTTTGGAGAAAGGACATGTGGAGGCTCGAGGTAAATTGCAAGGTGAAACACAGTTTGTTTTAAACCACCTTTGGACGCGTTTGCAATCATGTGGTCACATGAGTTCATCGCCCAAGGTAATATTGAGAATGAAGCTAGTGATCGATAGGAGTTAGTTCAGAGTTCGAGAGTTCGGAAGTCAGGAAAGTCAAGGTTGGCTCACATCCAAATACCCGAAACATGAAGTCCCAAAGTGCTTGGCCCCAGGTCACAGCCAGCGGCCACATGGAGAGATAAAATAGAGGAAGGAGCTTGTGTCGCTAAGCTCCACTTCGGATACAAGGAGTTGGGAGAATCGAGATGTCTCATACCAATATTCCTAAAGTCATGAGTCACGAAGCGCCTATTGGTTAGGCGTTTGGTCACCTCCAATGGTCACGTGAAGGAAGGGGCTTAGAAGCCAAAGAAGCCAAAATCAATTGGCTGTAACTAACAGAGAAGATGAAGAGTTGTGACTACCAGAGAAGCCAAAGAATCTTTGGATAATGACCACTAGTGATGAACAGATTCAGGATAACTGCCAGAGAATATGAAGAGTTTGAATGATGATCAGGCAGAGGACTCGGTGTGAGAAAAACATGCAAAATAGAGAAGATAGTGAGTTTTTCCGAAAGTGATGCATGTGGGTAGGATGAGACAGAGTGCATAACCGGAAGGGGAGATCCATGGCATGGTGAAGATCATCCAGAGGCAGCACAGAGCATAAAAGGTAGAAGAGAATTTGAACAATAGGTGGTGTTGAGCGTAGAAGGAAGCAGAGCAGAACATAGAAGTATAATGATGCAGAAGAGGAACAAAGCATAAAAGATGAAGAAGGCAGAGGAGACATGGAGTTGTAATAGACCATACTAGAGATAGAAAAAGTAAGTAAAGTTTTGTAAGATTCAATCAGGGTGGTAGGGTGGTGCTAGGGAGGATTGCGGTCCTCTAGATTCTAGTTGGTGCTAGAAGATATTATGGGAGTTAGTGCTTCCATCTAGTGGGTTCTAGAGAAACCTAGGAGTTGGTGCTTCCATATAGTTGGTGCTAGAGAATTCTGAGAGTTGGTGCACTTTGCAAGTTGTAGATTTTTATCAGAGGTTGTAGCCTGATATTTGAGTTGAAGCTCAAAGACTGTGATGTACATGAAAGTTGGAGCTTGATTGACATCCTAAGAAGAAGAGGTTTTCACCCTTATAGGTTTCCTCATGAAAATCAGTGTCCCTGTATATTCTGTGTGATTGATCAAATATTGTATATCTATGCATGTTAAGTTATCAGCAACACATTAAATAATAATCTAGAAAGAATCAAAAAATAACAGGAAAATTTTCAAGCTTAGATACATAACTGATTCACCACCCCCCCCCCCTCTCAGTTATATTTCCAACAATTGGTATCAGAGTCGGTGCCTTTGATCAAAGGTAGATCCATAAGCTTGAACATGAGTAGCCATGATGGAAGTTCAACTAATAGACCCCCTCTATTTGATGGAACAAACTTTGCCTTCTGTAAAATAAGAATGAGAACACATTTAATGTCTTTGGCTGCTGATGTTTGGGATGTCATTGAAACAGAATATGTGAAGCCTGTAGTCTTGGCCTCAAAATATGATAAGCTGGAGTTTAGCTTTAATACAAAAGAAATGAATGTCATCCTCAGTGGACCTGCTGAAGCCGAGCTTGTCAAAGTCATGCACTGTGATTTAGCAAAAGTTATGTGGGACAAGCTGATAAGTAGTTATGAAGGTAATGAAAAGGTGAAAGATGCAAAACTTCAGACTCACAGGCTGAAATTTGAGCAGTTAAAGATGGATGAAGACGAAACTATCAGTAAGTACTTCTTATGTATATAAGAACTTGTCAACACTATGAAAGGTGTAGGTGAAACGATAGATGAATCTTTTCTAGTCCATAAAATATTAAGATATCTTCCTGATAGATTTAACTCAAAGGTCTATGCTATAGAGGAAATAATTGATCACAAAATGTTGACACTAGATCAACTTCTTGGAACCATAACTGCTTATGAAATGAGAATCACCAAAGGTAAATCCACTACAAGAGAGACATATTTTAAAGTAGATAAAAACATAGACTCCGATATAGATGAGATTGAAGCAAATTTTGTGAGAAGACTGAAGAAAGGATCAGGCAAATACAAAGGTAAACTACCCTTCAAATGTTTCAACTATTGTAAGATAGGTCATTTTTCATCTAAGTGTCCTCACAAAAGAAAGGATCAGACATATGACGATGAAGAGAAGCACAAACACAAGAAGGTCTATAAAGAGAATAATTTTAAGAAGAAAAGCCTTTGTGTAAACAATGATGATGATCCCTCAGATGATAAAAGCAGTGACTCTTCTATTGAAGATAAAATAAATGATATCATGCTAATATCTTTGGAAGATCTAAACACTGAAGATACAGGAAGTGATTTCGCTGATTATGAAGCAGTAGTATATCTTGAAGGAGAAATTGTCAGTGCCATGGAAAAGATTGATAGACTCAGAGAAAAGAAAAGAAAAGAAAAACAGTTATTGCTCAGGTATGAGAAAACATGCAATGAACCATCTAAACAAATTCCTTTGTTGAAGGTTAAGTTAGAATGAGCTAAGAATATTGAAGACATCCTCAAACAAAAATTGAAGGAATCCAAAACAAAAGGTGAAAAAATGGAAGCTGAAGTAGTGACTGTCAGAAAAGATCTAAAGAAATTTCAGGCCTTATATCATCGGAATCTGACAAGTATTAAAGCCTCAGAAGGATTAGCCTCCATTCTGAATCAGCAAAGGAATTCAAAGTTGAAAACTTGTTTGGGTTATGAAGAGGGATCAAGTAGTGGTCAGTCAAACAACAAAGAATCCATCAAGTTTGTCAAATCTATAACCATTGACAACAACAAACCTACAGAAACAAAGGAAGAGAATCAGCCCCCAAGGAGGAGTGAAGGAAAATCTACCAAAACTAAATCTGTAGAACAAAGAAATAATACACCCTCTACTCAAGGAAATCATCAGCATGGAAGAAATCGACCTGCTCAAAGAAGACAGCCATTTTCTAGGTACAAAGATTTTTTTCTATGGATATTGTTTTTACTGCTCTAACTTTGGCCACAAAGCTGTAAATTGTTCTTTAAGAGTTAGACATGAGCAATCAAGACAACCAAGGAATAAATATCTTCCACAACAAAGAATGAGGCAGCCAAGTAACAAACAACCACAAACTACAAATCATGTGATGGCTGGGAAAAGGACGCAGATTACACATAACAATCATTATGATCCTTTATTCAATGAACCAAAATGTTACATCTACCATAATTATGGACATAAAGCTGCATATTGTCACTTAAAAAACTATAATCCATATTCAAATCACAGATGAAAACGTCAAGGTTTGGAAGAAGAATGAAGATAACAAGTGTGGATTAGTGTTGTCAGCTCAAAGACAAAAGGACACCTGGCATATTGTCAACGGATGCTCCAATCATATGACAAGTGACAAAAGTAAGTTCCTATTACTCAAAGAAAATAAATCAGGGAGTGTGACCTTTGGAAATGATGCTCTAGGAAATATCAGAGGTAAATGTCTAGTAAGCTTAAGTAATGGAATAAGCAAAGCTCAAGATGTATTATTTGTTAATGGTTTAAAGAATAATATTCGTAGTGTCATTCAGATATGTGACAGAGAATGTGAAGTCACTTTCACTGCAAAGAATTGTAAAATAAAGATAGTAAACATAGGAGAGTTGATTCCAAAAGGGGTTAGAACTGAAAACAATGCATATGTTCTGAAGGAGGATAAGGAGAAATGTCTTTAATCAAATTTGATGAAAGTTGGTTATGGCACAAAAGGCTTGAACACCAGAATTTTGATCATACTGTCAAATTGAATAATGAAGGAGTTGTGAAAGACCTTCCAAGAATATCTAAGCCTAATAACTCTATGTGAATCCTATCAAATGGGGAAGTTGACTCGTGCTCAAATAAAATCGAAGAGTTTCACATCTTCAAAGAAACCACTTCAAATTGTTCATATGGATCTGTGTGGACCATCGCGAAAGGAAGGAACTGGAGGAGAACGTTACTTTATGCTAGTCGTTGATGACTTCTCCAGACTTACGTGGGTTTCCTTTCTGAGAGAAAAATCTTATGTGTTTGAGAAGTTCAAAAAATTGAAGGCATTAGCTGAGAATCAGACAGGAAGGAAGTTAAAGGTCAATCGCTCAGACAGGGGAGGAGAATTTATGTCAAGAGATTTCAAAGAATTCTGTGAGAGACATGGAATTAAAAGAGAATATACTATTCCAGGTACTCCTTAGCAAAATGGAGTTGTAGAACGCCAAAATAGATCAGTTCAGCAGATGGAAAGGGCTATGATGAGTGAAAGGGACATTTCACAAACCTTCTAGGTGGAGGTTGTTCATACGACCGTTAATATTCTAAACAAAGCGCATCTAAGGTCGAACAGTGATAAAACTCCATATGAGTTGTGGTTTGGTCGACCTTCATCAATGAAGCACTTCAAAGTATTTGGAAGTAAATGCTACATCAAAAATAATGATGATCATCTGGGAAAATTTGATAGTAGATCTGATGAAGGTATATTCTCAGGATATGCAACGAACATTAAAGGATATAGATGCTTTAATAAAATAATGCATAAATTAGTAGACTGTATTGATGTTCGAATTGATGGAGAAGCTCCTATAAAAGATCAACATAGAATAAGCACTAAGCCGGATGAAAAAGATGATGAGAATATTGAAGATAAAGAACAACAAATATCAGAGTCACGAGAAGATGATGAATCAGGTGGAGAAGAGACACCCAGACATAATCAAATCAGAGTCAGGACAACAATCATCATCAAATCCTTCCTCCAGAATTACTCAAAAGAATCATCCTGAAAGTCAGATAATTGGTGAGAAAGACAAAGGTGTACAAACCAAGAGAAGGATAATCAAAGACACCGAGCAATCACATATAGCCTTCATATCCATGGTGGAACCTAAGAAATTTAATGAAGCCAGTAAAGATGTAAATAGGTTAGAATCAATGAATGAGGAACTGGACAAGAATGAAAAGAATGACACTTGGGAACTTGTTCCTAGGCCAACAAATAAAATTTTTATAGGTACCAAATGGGTCTACAAAAACAATATGAATGAGCAAGGAAATATTGTAAGAAATAAGGCTAGATTGTCTGCAAAGGATATGCTCAAATAGAAGGACTGTATTTTGATGAAACATTTGTGCCCGTATCAAGATTAGAAGCTATTAGAATTTTTCTTGCCTATGCTTGTCATAAACAGTTTAAAGTCTATCAAATGGATGTCAAGTCGACATTTCTAAATGGAGATCTAAAAGAAGAAGTCTATATGGAACCACCATAGGGTTTCCAACTGTCAGATAACCCTGACCTTATCTGCAAGCTGAAGAAAGCCTTATATGGGTTGAAACAAGATCCTTGTGCCTGGTATTATAGACTGGATAAGTATCTTCAAGACAAAGGGTTCAAGACAGGAACAGTTGACAAAAATCTATATATCAAAACAGAGGGCAGTGATTTGATCATTGTGTTGGTCTATGTAGATGACATCATCTTTGGAAGTAATAATGCTTCATTGGTACAATGGTTTGCTTCTGCCATACAGTCTGAATTTGAAATTTCTATGATAGGGGAACTATCCTTTTTTCTTGGTCTGCAAATTACTCAGAGGTCTGAAGGAATATTTCTTTCTCAGGAGAAATTTCTAAGAGAAATGTTGAAAAGGTTTCAAATGGAAGATTCTACACCTATGGTCACTGGATGCAAGTTAAGAAAGGATGATGACTCACATGATGTTGATCAAAGTTCATATAGGTCTATGATAGGTAGCCTATTGTACATCACAACCTCTCATCCAGACATAATGCATGTTGTTGGAATGGTAGGAAGGTATCAGGTTGCACCTAAACAGAGTCATTTGTTAGTTGTCAAAAGAATATTCAAATACTTGAAAGGAACAATGAACTATGGCCTATGGTATCCTAGGAATCAGAACTTTCAACTTTCAATTTATTAAGATGTTGATTGGGCTAACTGTGTGGATGAAAGGAAAAGCACGAGTGGAGATGCATTCTTATTAGGAGATTCCCTTGTAGCATAGTTGAGCAAGAAGCAAGGTTCCATTTCCTTATCAACTACAGAAGTTGAATACATTGCAGTTTCCACTTGTTGTACCCAAGTATTGTGGATGATTCAAACCCTTGCAGACTTGGAGGTAAAATATATTGCACCGATCCCAATTCATTGTGATAATACTAGTGTGATTAGTGTGTCAAAGAATCTTGTATTTCACTCCAAGACCAAGAAAATACCCATCAAGTATCACTTCTTGAACGAACAGGTGACCAACACTGTTGTTTGTTTTCATTATATTCCATCCAACGATTAGATTGTTTATATCTTCACTAAACCGCTTGCAAAATCTCAATTTGAGTATCTACGCCAGAAGTTGGGCGTGACCCCATTGTCAAGTTAAATAATATATCTAATTAGGGGGAGAGTGCTCCTAGTATATCTGATCAGGGGGAGCACAGATTCACTCTCTATTTTCTTTGACATTGATGTCAAAGGGGGAGAAAAAGGTATTGTCTGGATGCTAGAGTTGGAGGTCTAAGCACAATAATGCAGCCTTTCAAGGTTGCCATCAATGCCAAAGGGGGAGATTGTTGGCATGTTTATAGGAAGAGTGTGCTTGTGATTGATGGAAAGAACAGAAGATGGAGAAGAAGGCGAAAAATCTCAGGAGGAAGAATGATAGTGGTCGTTGGATCACCAATATCGAATACCCGACAATTGCTGGATCATTCTAAGTGGAAGGACAGGATAAGCTAGAATAGAAGCACCATACATAGATAGAGCCATCAATCTAAGAACATGATCGATGAACAACATTTTGTTTAGGTCAAAAGTTGCGAGGAGGTTACTATTCGGGAAATCTGACTTTGAAAGAATTGGCAACTTGAAAGTCAAATTACCCAAAGTCCGAAATCCAAAATGAATAAGGACCGTCGGATTTGGAGAAAATGCAATGACCGTTAGATCAGTGTCCAGTGACCATAGGAAGCACAGAGGAGAATTACATATGTGATCCATTGGATTAGAGCACCGACGATCAATAGTTGTTGGATCCAAAGATAAATGAACGAAGATTAAGCCTTTGGATGAGCGTAGGAGAGCAGACTTGTCAAAGTCCCGAAGTCCCAAAGTAAGCAGGGATCGTTCATATTCAAGACTGAGAGGTGTCACATGATCCACAACTCCAGAGAGAATCACTTCAGGAGTTTATGGTTGGAAAGGAAATGAAAAGTCCCAAAGTCTCGAAGGACGAAGGTCTAAAGTTTCTCTCAACCGTCAATATAAGATACATTTCGGGAGTTAGGACAACCGTTAGATCCAGGAGAAGAAAATGCGTCACATGAGGAGATCCATGTCAGCAAGAGAGATGGTTCAATCAGATAATGACAAGTGTCAATTTGAACCGACATTTCAGGTACGTGCAAATCATGAATCTGAGTGACACGTGACAGCTACTCAGGTCGTGCCACGTCATCAAGTGATGTAAGCAAGTTACGTCACTGTGGGAGTTTTACTTTGTGAGTTTTACCACCAGCGATTAGACTAAAGTCCCAAAGTCCCGAACATTGAAGACCTAAAGAAGACCCTAGCCTTTGATCACCAGGAGGGGTGTGTGTCAGAAGATTACACATTGAGGCAGAAATACTCCAGGAAAACACGAAGGAGAAATGTTTGAAATCGCCAAAGTGTTGGGTATGTGTTATATTCTTTGCACGAGTAGTAGTGTCTGAGCATTTGTGCCCGGTGTGCAGGGGGGTTAGAGGGGGGTGCAGGGGGGTGGAGCCCCCCATGCGGGGGTTCAGGGGCAACGCCCCCGAAAAAAAATTTCGCACCGAGACGACATATTTTCGGGACCACATGATATTTAGGTGGTTTTTTGGCACATGGTTTTTTGCCGATGGTTTTCTATTTCCGGTTAAGGAATTAGGGTTTTGGACTAATCCAGGTCATTGGGTTAGGTTTTTGGATGTCGTTGGATCCTATATGTATATTGTATTGTAAACAATGTAACACAACGTATGAATATAATATATGTTGGTTTTCCCGGTTTGGGTTTCCAGGGGAAAAAATCTCTGTGAATGTTTGCATTTGCCATTGTATCTTTTCTATTATTTTCTGAATATCTATTTATAGTAGACATTGTACAAGGTTAGAATTTACACAAAGCCCGAACAGCCAAAGAAGCTAGGAGTCATCGATCTATGAGAGGACAAGTGTCACTAGATCGCAAGCTCCGGGTAAAACGCTCGGAGGGAAGCCAAGCGAGGAGAAACTGAAATCTGAGAATGCCAAAGGGAAAAGTCCCAGAGTGGAGGATAGTCGTTGGATTAAAGAGGACAAATGTCAGTAGATCTTCCATTTCGAAATATATCTAGTCAGAAGAAATGAGAAGTTGAGATTTGAAATCTCTGGATTCCAGAGACCCGAAGGAGATCTCGACCGTTAATCCAAGAGGGAGACGTGTCAGTGGATTGTCAACTCTGGAAGATTGACATACGAATGAAAGAAGGGTTTGAGAGTTGAAACTCTCGAAGCCTGGATCATGAAATAAATCATAGATGTTGATCCACAAAACTTGAAAGGATAGATCTGAATCGCCATTTCAGGAGCACCGTCAAGATCGTGAGATCGACTGTCTCCTCGCATTGCGGGGATTGAAGGTGTGCGAACGTTAATGAGTTGAGGGTGGGTCGTAATCGAAACCACGGTTTTGGAGAAAGGACACGTGGAGGCTCGAGGTAAATTGTGGGGTGAAATGCAGTTTGTTTTAAACCACCTTTGGACGCGTCCGCAATCGCATGGTCACATGAGTGCATCGTCGAAGGTCATATCGAGAATGGAGCTAGTGCTCGCTAGGTGTTAGTTCGGATTTCGGAAGTTTGGAAGTTGGGAAAGTCAGGGTTGGATCACATCTAAATACCTGAAACACGAAGTCTCGAAGTGCTTGGCCCCAGGTCACAGCCAGCGATCACATGGAGAGAGAAAATAGATGAAGGAACTAGCGTCGCTAAGCTCCACTTCGGATATCAGGAGTTGGGAGAATCGAGATGTATCAGACCAATATTCCTGAAGTCATGAGTCACGAAGCACCTGTTGGTTAGGCATATGGTCACTGTCGATGGTCATGTGAAGGAAAGGGCTTAGAAGCCAAAGAAGCCAAAAGTGACTAGATGTAACTGATCGAGAAAACGAAGAGTTTCGACTGCCAGAGAAGCTAGATAATATTTGGATAATGACTATTGTTGATGAACAGATTTAGGATAACCGTCAGAGAAGATGAAAAGTTAGAATGATGATCAGGGAGAGAACTCGGTGTGAGAAAGACATGCAGAACAGAGAAGATAGTGAGTTTTTCCGAAAGTGATGCATGTGGGTAGGATGAGACGGAGTGCATAACTGGAAGGGGATATCCATGGCATGGTGAAGAGCATGCAGAGCCAACACAGAGCATAAAAGGAAGAAGAGAAGTTGAATAGCAGGTGTTGAGCGCAAAAGGAAGCAGAGCAGATCATAGAAGCATAACGATGTAGAAGCGGAACAAAGCATAGAAGTTGAAGAAGGCAGAGGAGACATGGAGTTGTAACAAACCATACCAGAGACAGAGCAAGTAAGTAAAGTTTTGTAATATTCAATCAGGGTGGTAGGGTGGTGCTAGGGAGGATTGCAATCCTCTAGATTCTAGTTGGTTCTAGAAGATATTATGGGAGTTGGTGCTTCCATATAGTGGGTGCTAGAGAAACCTGGGAGTTGGTGCTTCCATCTAGTTGGTGCTAGATAATTTTGAGTTGGTGCTCTCTGCAAGTTGTAGCTTGCTATCAAAGGTTGTAGCCTCATATTTGAGTTGAAGCTCAAAGACTGTGATGTACATGAAAATTGGATCTTGATTGACATTCTAAGAAGAAGAGGATTTCATCCTTATGGGTTTCCTCATGAAAATCAGTGTCTCTGTGTATTCTATGTGATTGATCAAATGTATATATATGCATGTTAAGTTTTCAGCAACACATTAAATAATAATCTATAAAGAATTAGAAAATAACAGGAAAAGTTTCAAGCTTAGATACATAACTGGTTCACACCCCCCCCCCCCTCTCAGTTATATTTCCAATAGCCTTATAATACATGTACCATGTCAGGGCCCGATCCCTGAAATCCACCTCATATGTAACTCTCTTTGCAAACCATATTGCTTCGCAGGTGAACCAGTGTTGCTTGGCATCATCCTTACCCATTCCGTGGAACACGGGAAATCTCAGCGTACTATCTTGGTTGGCCATCTTGGAACCAGAGTTAGTTCCACTCTTCTAATTTCTATTGTATGGATCCTTCCACACCACTATCACTTGGGGTAAATTATTGTTGACTTCACCTTCTCCTTTATTTGTGTCATCACTCATTTCCTCTTCTTCTCTTTCTTCAACACTAACCTCTTCACTATCTTTTGTGTGTTCTTTGTGATTAAAAATGCACAAGGGGGGTGGAAAAAAGGGGGGGTAAGACGATCTTCCCCTGAAATTTCTTGTGAGGGGACCTAAAGAGATATTTAATTGCAGTCACACAATACTATCAACATTATCAATTTGTCTCCCCCACCACTAAGGGAGCCTCCATGTTCCTTCACTTCTAACACATCCACATTAGTTTGTCTCCCCCACCACTAGGGGAGCCTCCATGTTCCTTCACCACCAACATGTGTTCCTACCTCTAGGTTGGTCCACGCACTACCACTATTTGATTCATCTCCCAGTCTGATATGTGCACTACCACCTTGCAAACAGTCAGTTTCTCTGCTCAACACTTGACTTCTCTGTGCGCCACTAACTTGGATACTTAGGGTACCGCCACTACACCGAGAGCCAAAATCATGTCTAATTGGTGCCCCACCATACTGTGCAACAACTTCTCTTCTTTTCACCACATAACCATGTGACGCTTCCTCTTTTGAGTCCATCAGAGCACCACAAATTTTCACCCATGCACCACACATGTGCACTCTTCCTCTTCTCAAGGCTACGACATACCGAAACAACTAAAGGGTATGGGCTTCATCACCTAGGCCCTTAGTACCACTTATGTCACTACTGGTATCTTCGACTACAAGCCTCTTCCTAGGTATGTCTTTTCATGTGCTCCACTTTGGCACATCATCCTCTCCCACGCCACTATATGGTGTGAGCTTCCTCTCATTTTGGGCCCAACACCTTGCTGCACACCCTCGGCTAACTCTTCTCTACTCTTCCACTCATCTTTCTCTCTCAACTCAACTCTTCTTCCATATTATTTGGCTCTTTTTCTTCTCTGCTCTTCTAGGTCCATTCCAATCCTCACCTCATCTCAACAACTTCTTGGATCCTCTTCATTGGATCCATACTCTGGTTCTTTTTCACCCACCTTTTCTAAAACCCGCCCTAGCTCTAGGGGGTTTATTCAGCCATCCTATCAAGATCCATGCACATCATTCTTTTTTCTATGAACAACATCTTGATCCAAAGGGGAATCTCTTCTAAAATCCACTTTCTTGGACCTTCTTCAAACTTTCTTTCATCCTCGTTGAACGAATCAGTATATTCTATGGAAAACTCGATAATGTAGCTTTCCTTCACTCGAGCAAACCAAAAATTAATAGCCCCAATCCACTTGTTATCCAATGCCTTTATACTATCAATCTTGGCTTGATCCCATACTATTGACTCCAATGGTAACACAGTCGAATTAACTTCCGTGTGTCTTTTTAACCATTCATGCAACAAACATGAAAATTATGCGAAAAAGAGTTCATGCATATCAGAGTAAAGGTATCTACCTTTCCATTATTTCACATTCACCCACAATCCTTTCATATTTCATAGGGAAACTTGTCCTCCTTTGCTTCTATCCAGACTTGAATCTCCTCCTTAGACGTATGCCACCACATTTCTCTTTTCCTCCAACAATCTCAACAAGACTCCAGGTCCCTGCAACGGAACCATTTGTTGCCACTGTGAAGTGTCACTATTTCAGTACATGCTTGCACATGCACTGACATTCTTAACATTGGGGGCTTTCAGACCTAGGTTTCATCCAGAGCATGTCCAACAAAAACCCCTAAGAACCAACATATCAATCCTCATCCAAGGTCAAGGAAGGTCTCACTTGAGATATAGATAGGATCACATAGACCATAAGGTCTTGTGTCAGGGATGGAGGATCAAAAACAGTATTGTAAATGGAATCCATGTAACTCATACATGATATTCTAATAAGGACTAAGAATTAAAAGTATACACACACAGGTGATACTCATTCATAACAAACACAAGATAGAATAGAACTGGCATATCTTTATTACTTGATGTATTCCATCATAATAGATATATACATTGTGCTCAGTAACTGAGTTGAACAACCATAAGACTTCATCTCATTACTATATAAATAATGGGAATATGGAAGTATGAGCCTTGTGTTGAGCTTTAAGATTTAGACAAATAAAATACACAGGAGCCTTCTCCATACAACACAAGATTACAATAGGTTAAATCAGAGCTCTGGGACTGATGCATTTGGAAATTAGCCAACCTCTTTTCTGAGATGAGAACTCTCTTTTATATCTTTTTCTGCTGGGGAGCATTGTCCTTCACTATTTTTCTCCACTAACTTGTCTAATATAACGGCCTCACATACTTTTGGTACATGCCAAGGCTCCACTTAGTTTCTCTACATCAAGGGCAATCCTATCTACCTGACCAACTCATTTTTTGGCCGCCCCATGTCTTCATCTACTGTTGGTAGCAATTGTTCCAAGAAATATCCTGGTGATTCCTTTCTTACTTCCGAAGGGGGACATTCTTGGTTTTTCACACAACTGACAAAACTCAAACTGACGCACTCAATTGAAAAAACTCAAATTGGCACTCCCTTGACCGCATTTAGACTTGGCACACTTCTTAACAAAACCTAGTCCAATGTGTACAATATGGCATTCTTTCATGCATCTCCTTAGGAGCTCGCAAAAATTTTGGATGAGTGCACACAGCTTTCATTTGTGTGTGCATGCAAAGCTGGACCCAAAACTTTGGGTGCCAACACATATCTTCTTCTTTGATTCCTAACAGGAGACGGTCCTAGGTTTCACATTGACTCTTTAGATGCATAAAACTTATTATCAAAATGAGTAGGTGAGTAATGATGTCTTTGAGCTTTAATGGCATTTCTCGAGTGCATGGATCCTCTATAGTTATCTCTCCTTGCTATTACGAAATGAGACACACTTCCACGCTAAACCTAGCAGAAGAGAGGAAGAAATATTCATAGATGAATTTAGGGGCTAAATTTCGCAAATGGGCTAATTTTCCATGGTTTTTCAAGAAAAAGATTCACCAATTTCCATTTTTTCTAAAAACGGTTCGTCCAAATTCCATAGAATAAAATTATTTACCTTAAAAATCTCCAAATTTTATAGAAAATATATTAAATCCTTAAAAATTTGAATATTTTTACAAAACTATTGCCAAACATTTTACATTTTGCATATTAAGGACTAGTACGATTAGCCCATGTTTCTACATTTTAATATAAACTTCCATCCTTAAAATCATCATTGGAAATATTTAATCAAGAAAGTATATGACATAGCAAGCACACAGTACACAAAGATTTTACCCTAGAAACCCAAACAGGGAAAACCAGTATTCCTTGAGCATCATTCTCCTTGTTGTCTTATTCATTCAAAATAAAAGGTTACATGTCTAACCTTGGTCCACACCTAAGACACAATCAAAATCATACCCTCTTTCTTACACAAGAACAACCCTATAGCCAATTCGGCTTACATTTGCATCACTAACAACCCCTGAATTACAGACTCTTGGAAATTAGTCATTCACCATCTAAAAATTCAAGATTATTGATTCTCCTTTATGACCTTACAACACGCCTATTTATAAGCTTTACAAAAGGCAAAACCCTAAAGAAATGGTGCCCAAAAATAGTTATATATCCATGCAAATAATTGGCTACAAATCCTGCAAATCTTGGAATTATGTTACAGTCGACTACTAATTCGTATTACCCATCGACTGCCAGTCGGCCTTCATCTAGCCTTCAATTGGTTGCCACACGCTCGCATGTTGACCTCTTGTCAGTTGACCTCTTCAACTTTTTGTCAATGTCTTTACCATGTCGAACCACCTCAACCATCGAATTTGACTTTACCTGGTCGACTACTCTCGACCTTCAACTTGTTTTCAATCCACCTCGACTTCGTCTATACCCAGTCCAACCACCTCAACCTTCAACTTCGACTATCAGTCGATCCACCTCGACTTTCACTGCAAAGAATATAACAACCCAAAATTCTCCCACTTGTTGTCTTCTTTGTTAAAACCAAGAGACCTTTGAACTTTCATTCACAGACCTAGGGCAGCAATGCCAATTTCCTCTCTGCACCAAGAGAACTTCACAACACTCATAGACTTGGTCAATGAGTCTGTTATGTTTTCCAACGTGTCTACTTTCTCCAGCAGCACCTTGTTGTTTTCCACCATGTCTCTTATGAAATGGTATTGTACATCAATGTGCTTAGTCTTCAAATGATAAGTTGGATTCTTTCCAGAAATATTGAGCTTTAACTATCGTAAATTATCTTCATATCTCTATGCTCAAATTCGATTCATGAACACATCCTTTGCAACCGTATTGCTTCTTTTATTCCATGAGTGGTTTCCATGTATTTAGCTTCTATTGTTGACAAGGCTACGACCACACATTGCTTACTCATCCAGTTGATTGATCCACCAAACATTTTGAACACATATCCACCGGTTGACCTCCATCGATCTAGATCTCCAACCCACTTGATGTCAACAAATCCATGTACATTTAATTCACTATCACCTCGAGGTTTTCCTTGGTGACATATAGGATAATATTTTGTGCCACACAAATACCTGAATACTCTCTTGACAGGTGTCCAATGCTCCTTCCCAGGTGTCGACATGCATCTTCTCAACACTCCCACTGCATGAGAAATGTCTAGTCGAGTGCAGACCATCGCATACATTAGACTACCAACAAAACTTGCATAGGGAACATGTTCCATGTCCTTTATTTCTTCTTGTGTCGTTGGACACTGTTAAGCAGTTAGCCTTGCTCCCACAGGAATTAGAACTTTCACCGCTTTGCAATCCTACATGTTGAAATGTTTCAAAATTGTTTCAATATACTTCGTCTTATTCAACTAGAGATTCCTAGTTGTTCAATTTCTCTTAATCTCCATTCCCAGAATGAAGTTAGTTGCATCGATATCCTTCATGTAAAACTTGGAGGATAGTTGCTTCTTCACCTCCTTTATTGCGTCCATGTTGTTTCCAATCAGCAACATGTCATCGACATACAAAGCTACATATATAAACCTCCAGTCTTCTTCTTTGGATGAATGCAGTGATCAACTTTGCTTCTAACAAATCCCAAACTAAGGAAGTATGTGTCGAACTTTTGGTACCATGTCCTTAGTGATTACTTTAGACCATAAAGGGATATTTTTAGTTTACACGCCAAATATTTCGTTCCCTTTACTAAAAATCCTTCAGGTTGTTTCATGTTGATTTTCTCTTCCAGGTCTACATGTAGGATCATTGTCTTCACATCCATCTATTCTATTTCTAGATCAAATGTTGTAGCCAGAGACAGTAGTACTCTAATGGAAGTTAATTTTTCAATAGGGGAAAAAATCTCACTGAATTCGACTCCTTCGACTTGGGAATATCCTTTCACTACCAGTCGAGCTTTGAATTTTTCAACTTGACATGTCGCATTCGTCTTCTTCTTAAATACCCATTTTCTACCGACATGCTTTCTTCCACTAGGAAACTTGACTAAGTCCCATTTCCCATTCTTGTGCAAGGATTCCATCTCTTCAACCATGGCGTCCTTCTGGATTTTTACCTCTGCTGAGTCGACTGCCTCCTCGTCCGACTTGGGCTCATCGTCAGTGGCAGTTAACACAAATGTGGAACGAAAATCAGGTGGACTGTACCTTTTGACTAGTTTTCTTACTCTTTCTAACCTCCTTACCATCAGGGTCGGTTGTTCCACCTCTTCTTCTGATTCAGTCGACTCATCTAAATCATCTTCTTCGTTCCTTAGTTCAAACTGCATCATCTCATGATTATTCTCATTCTGAACACTTTCTTCAGGCTCGTTATTACTTCTTACTTATCTGAAGACCACATCTCGATTGTACACTATTTTCCTTGATGCAGGATCCCAGAGCTTATATCCTTTCATTCCTTCTTTGTATCTAATGAAAATACATATTATTTCCTTCTTGTCCAGCTTGCTCCTCTTTTCCTTGGGAACATGCACAAATGCATCACAGCCTAATACTTTGAGATGTGAAACTGAAGGATTCTTACCTGACCATACCTCATTTGGAGTCGTGTCGACTAACATCGATGAAGGAGACATATTCAATATATATTTTGCAGTGTCGACTGCCTCCACCAAGAATTATTGTGCAAGCCCAACACCAATGAGCATGCTCCTTGCCTTGTCCATCAACGTTTTGTTCATTCTCTTGGAAACTCCATTTTTGGGGGGGTATATGGTGTGATAGTTTGGATTTCTATGCCACACTACTTGCAAAACTGATCAAATTCTTTTCCATATAATTCACAACCATTGTCAGTTCTCAACACCTTAATCTTCTTATATGTCTGGTTTTCTATAAGAGATTTAAACTCTTTAAATTTCTCAAAAACCTTTGATTTCTTCCTTAGGAAGTATATCCATGTCTTCCTGGAAAAATCATCTATGAAGGAGACATAATGTAGGGATCCATCAAGTGAAGGCATTGTAATAAGTCCAAACACATCACTATGAACCAACTCTAGAATCCCATTTTCCCTTGTCGAACCAGACGGGAACCTCACCTGACTTTGTTTTCCATATATACAATGTTCACAAAAGTCAACTTCTAAATTAAACTCAAGAAATTCTTCGACCATACCTTTATTGTGCATAGCTTAAAGTCCTTTTTCTCCAATGTGTCCCATCCTCTCGTGCCACAGCATGGTTGGGTCGACTTTATGATGACTTGTTGAGTCATTTTAAATCGACTCAGACTGAGTCGAGTCGAGTTGAGTTGAATTTGATTCGAGTTGAAGTCGAGTCAACTTCAAGAACAATGTTGTTTTTGCATCCAGTCAAGTCAACACCCCCTAGCAACTTGTATAGGGTTCCAATCCAAACTCATTTGATTAATCCCATCACACCTCTGAACATATTGCATGAATCCTTTTGAAATAGAGTATGTGCGTCAGCATCACTCATCTTACTGATAGATATCGGGTTTCTTTCCAAACCCGGAATGTGTAGCACACCTGGAAGGGTTCTTTTCCTCCCATCCTGCAGTATCAATCGAACTCTTCCTCGTTCGACGATTTTGGTTGTCGAGTCATCCCCCAAGAACACATCACCTCCATCATATTGTTCATACACATAGAACCATTCTCTATGTGGTCTCATATGATAGGATGCTCCTAATTCGATCAACCAAATATCTTGATCCAACTCTGTATTGTTCGACGCCAGGGACACATCAACTCCCTTATCTGGAGTCGTCTTTCTCTTAATCGACCAATTCTTGTCGGATCCTATACTGACTTCCATCACCTTCGACTTACAGTCATTTTTGTAATGCCCGGCTTTACTGCATTTCCAAAATCTTCTTTTTGGCTGAACCAGGGATTTAGATATACCCTTCGACTTAAACTTTCTATCGTATAATTTATCTTTATCGTTGTCAATCAATGGACCTCTCACCACTAAAGAATATTTGGTCGATCCTTCCATGTTCTTCCTTCTCATTTCTTCTTATAGTAGAGATGAAACCACATCTTCTATTGCTAATGTGATTGTATTTCTCCCTATAGCTATGACTAAGCTATCTCAGGAGTCTGGAAAAGAACACAATAAGATTATACATTTATCCTCCTCAATGATTTTAATATCCACATAAGATAATTGGATTATAATGGTATTAAACGCATTTAAATGCTCAGTCACTGAATTGACATCACTCATTCTCAAAAGATCCAATTTCTTTCTGAGAAATAACTTGTTTACCAAGGATTTCGACTAGTACAAGCTTCCCAACTTGTCCCACGGTTTCTTGGCCAAATCTTCACCTGAGAAATTCAATAGCATTGAATCTGCAAGACAAATTTGAACAGTACTCCTTGCTCTTCTTTCGAGTTTTTCCCATTCTTCGTCGACATACCTGTCGGCATGGTACCTAGACAAATTGTTGTCCATTATTCTCGGTCTACAAGGATATATTGAATTTTAAGCTTCCAAAGCTCAAAATTCTGGCCAATGAATTTTTCGATCTCTATTCTCAAACTGCTTGCCATTCTTTAACACAATATTTAAAGATTTCTAACTTACGAATCTTAATGTACATAGGGTTTAGCTCAGATCCAAGAATGTTAAGCCAAGCTCTAATACCACATGTTAGGAAATGAGACACACTTCCACACTAAACCTAGCAGAAGAGAGGAAGAAATATTTAATCAAGAAAGTAAATGACATAGCAAGCACACAGTACACAAAGATTTTACCCTAGAAATCCAAATCGAGAAAACTAACATTCCCTAAGCGTTATGCTCCTTGTTGTCTTATTCATTTAGAATAAAAGGTTACATGTGTAACCTTGGTCCAGACCTAAGACATAATCGACATGATACCCTCTTGCTTACACAAGAACAACCATGTAGCCAATTCAGCTTACATCTACATGACCAACAACCTATAAATTATAGACTCTTAGCGATTAGCCATTCATCATATAAAGATTCAATATTATTTATTAGCTTTGTAGTAGGTAAAACCCTAAAAAAATGGCCCCCAAAAATGGTTGCAAATCCATGCTGATCATTGGCTACAAATCCCATGAATCTAGGGATTTTGTTATAGTCGACTACCAAGTCGTATTACCCGTCGACTAACAGTCGGCCTTCATTCGGTCTTCAGTCGGTTTCCATGTGCCTGCATGTCGACCTCTTGTCGGTTGACCTCTTCGAATTTTTTTCTATGTATTTACCATGTCGAACCACCTTGACCTTCTACTTCGACTGTCAGTCAATCCACCTCAACTTTCACTGCAAAGAATATAACAACCCAACACTTGCATGGGATCTACCTTTTTGTTCATGTCTTGAGCATGATCCATTCTTCACTTGTCTTTGCAACTATTTTAGGATTTTCATTAGCTAAGTATTGATTTGATTTTGTTCCTTCTGAGCTTTTATTATATTCTCATTATCAATTATATAAATCTTCACTTCCATTCTTAGACTTCACATAGTCTCTACCAATTTTAATGGCTCCACCCTTCTCCTATGTCCATTAGATTATGTCTCCCCATTACCCAAACTTATATTTTGGCCTTTGGATTCTCTCTCATGACTATAGTCTATTTGTGCATCCTCAATGTCTCTGATCTGAAATTTTGGGCTTGAATTGATCTGCTTATACCTCTGATTCTGCAAAATTTGAAAGCAATCATTTTTGTTAGAATTATGCATATTATAAAAAAATTGACAATTAATGATATAGGTGCTTCTTCTTCTTCTCAATTCATGAAGAATCATATCACACTTCTCCAAGTTATAATATTTCAAGATTATTCTCCTCTGAATAACATTTCCAATCACTATTCATGTTCTTTGATCTAATCTTTCAATTGAAAGTTATGGCTCCCTAAAAAATTCATTTTCTCCCAATTTGTGCATTTTCTTCACTAGTGCAATTTGACTAGTAGGCAAACTTCTTCCAACTATAGAAGTATATCCATCAAGAACCAAGAAAATTTATGTATCTGGAATTGATAATATTTGTGATGTTGAATACAGAACAACTTTTAGATTATCAATATGTTGGTCCAATAAGATTCTACAACAATCTGAAATTTGCAACTTTCTCCTTTTTAAAATTTCTCCAAATTTAAAATTTTAGAAGAAAAATGGCTATCTCCCAAATTGTTCACTTCTAGAAAAACTTCACTAAAGTACACTTTTCTTGATTGATGAGTATATAAAATGTTGAGTAAATAAATTTTTCCAATTTTTTGATTTGGGCTCCCTTTTCCTCCTCTGAAAATCCCAAAAATAGCGTGGAATAGTGGATTTTGGCCTATTTCATCATCCCCATTCCAAACCCTTTAGAATCTAGTCAATTCCTTGATTAGGAAATTTTATGCCTGGCTTTTAAACTCTCTATAAAAATTTCATCTTAATCTGGATTCTAGTCATTAAACTAGACCCAGATCTTTAAAAACCATTATTTTAGACTTTCTAGAAAGTTTAAGCAGAAGTGGCTAGTGGTATGTTGAGCACTCAACACACCCTAAAAGCCTTATCAAATTTTGTCACTTTTGGGTACCACTTGTTTTCTTCACTATCTAACTCGATTTCATTTTGGGAAATGGTTTATCTTTGTTTTTTTTTTCTTATCTCTTATCACCTAGTCAGGTTTGTTTAAACTTATAAAACCTCATATCTAAAAGACATTTAACACCTAAATTAAGAATCGACAACTAAACACTTCCCCTGACGCGCTTAGGTTCAGCGTCGAAAAAAATTCAAGTAAAGGAACCACACAAAAATGACAGTCACCGAGATCTGATCCTCATTGTCATCGGCAGAAGGCAGTTTTGGTTTGCATAAGTTATTCGCATAAAGGTTCGAGAGATAGTCGATCCCCTTTGGCATCGGCAAAATATGAGAAAGACAAAAGTTAACAAAATACGTAAATAAATCATCGATACTCGATACCCGATGTGCCTTATCAGAATCGGGGAAATCCAGAAAGGTTACAACAATTGTTTTGACCGCGATAGAATTATCGTCAATCACCCATCCCCGAGGCGTTTTTAGCATTGGGACTTTTTCAAAGGAGCCGATCCAAGAGCATTTGGGTAATTTTATCATCGATCGCCGATCCTAAACACTTTTGGCATCGACAAGTTAGGACTTGGTTTTAGAAATGTATGGCTTAAATAAAGTCCCAACTCCGACTAACACGAGCGAATGAAGAAACTAGTCTTGAATTCCACGTTTCTTCACCATGTAAGAGGATCGTACGGTCTAGTTTTATCCCAAGTCATATTTGGTTCCCTAGGTCCTAGTCACGCCTCCTAGTCAGATTTTCCACGTCAGCATTGTACAGTAGGATCAATCGATGTCAGAGATTTTGCAGGAGGATATCAACGAAAATGTTCACAGCACAATCCCAACCCTCGATGTAAGATCCTATACTAAGCTTCAAAGTTAAATAGTAAATTTTAATCTAAATTACTTTTCTTTTCAGAACGAATCCTTATGAACAAGTTTATGTCGTAACATCTAATTTATATTTTTGTTTTTCATTGCAACAGATTTATATAATTTATTTATGTTTAAGTTCTAGCAATTAATCAGTTTAAACATCAAATTCTAAAATTTTACAGTCCACAATAATCATAAATAATCATAAACAGACTACACAACATATTACACATTTTCCATACATAAATTCATATCATAACTTTCATCCTTAACAAAATTAATACTGGAAAATACCTCTCGAAGAAGAAGTATGTCCTTTTCTTACCTATTGTTGCAAACTGCTTGAAACTGCCTGAAAACTGAATCTTTTCCTCCCAGCCAGCTAGGAACAGAGCCTCTCCAGCTCCCTAGCTCCAGGAACCCTTGCAGTTTCCTAGCCCTCCAAGCCCAAAATCCCCAGCAACCCTAGTGCCCCCTGTGACAGACCTTCAACAGGCTCCTCAGCAAAACTACAACAAGCTCCTCCACGAAACCTCTACCCAATCTTTTTTTTCAAACAAAGCCCGGCCTCCCCCAAAATAATGTTCCCCCCTTACCTTATCCTCCTTTCCCCTCCTTCACCACCTCTTCCTCCATTTAATTTTCAACTACCCTCCCTCAATTAGGTGTCAACCACCTTATCCCCTTATCATTAGTGGGTTGATCTTCCGATACAAAATAATAATTAATAATTTATTAAACAGATATTTAATAATTAAATTAATTAATTAGTTAATTAAACCAATTCACATTCAACAAATATTTAACCAGGACAATTAATTAAACTAATATACCTTAAACAATTATTTAAACCATGACAATTGATTAAATACTTAGGGTTGTTACACCCGATCCACCAACTGAAGGAGCGGAACAATGGGACGTTTGCGGCATTAGATATGATCGGATTTTGGACATTTAAGGAACTAGTTAATGCCCGATCCCGCATTAGTTGCTATCTGTGCGCCGATTACACAACAACACTTTGAAATCGTCGATAGACCACATTACCATCCGAGCCTCCACCGTCAACCCACGATGAATTTAAGTTTAAACACCTCTGAAGATCTGACGGCAGATTTGTTGAAATTTCACTCATAACCCGAATTCAATGGTTGATGTGACACGATAAGATCATCCCTGTGTAAATATTTAGAACCATTTTGAACAAATTCATTCTATGCGTAAGTGAATTCCAAAGCGTCCGAAGGAGCAGAGCGAGAAACTTGAGACTGTATTGACCCTTTTGATTATCAAAACTAGGTTTAACAAGCTTCATAGGTATGTATCCAAGTCTGTCAATTAGTTGGTTATAATTTATATATGTTCATCCAGTTTCTTACACAATCTCTAAACTCTGCTCTAGTTGCAGAAAGAATGTTGCTGAGAAATCCAACCACCAGACACTCATTGAGGGCACCCAAGCTAAAGGAAGTGGAAACAGGCGAAGGCTCTTCTCCGAGGACTGCAAGGCAGTTGAAGTATGCTCCTAGGGGGGAGCCTGTTATTAAAACCTTGACAAAGAAACATTTTTCCCAGCCTCTGACCTTCAGTGATACTGAAGCAATCACTGGGTCCAAAATAATGCTCCCACAGTGGGGCGATCTCTTTAACAGGATCAGTCGAGAAGAATACCCAGAAGCTATCCCACACAGCAATCTATATGTAAGGACACTCGATGACTAGGTGTTCCCGAACATATGACGGTCGTATTTACACATGGTGGCTAGTAGAACTTCGGTTTTCCCCTGCATAGAGGTCTTGAAGTGGCTCATCGACCACATGGATAGGAAGAAATGTTTGATCAATGATGATAATGGTGGATGCGTAGGATTTTTCCTTCCGATAGAAGTCCATAAGTACTATAAGATTAGGGACCCGGAGGAGCGGCTCAACACAGACTTCGTGGTAAATTTTTATGAGTTCCATGACAACAACCAGTTGATGGCCTCATGGTGGAAGGAGGACAAGAAATTCACTAATCAGAGAAATGGATGGTATGGAACGATTAATCTGAGGGATCCATACATCTATTTGATGGCTCTCATCTGTCGGTTATATGGAGAAAAGGACTGCTCCAAGTTTTCTGAAGCATGGATGCCTTTGGCATACATAGTGGCGATCATTGGGAGCAGCTTCAACTAGGGAGCGATAATCTTGAAACAATTGAGCATATGTGTACAACAGGCTCAGACATCAAAGGAAGGGGAGACACCCACTTTCTACATGGCCTTGTACCTACTCGATGTCATGTGTGCAAGGAACATCTTCGTCGGCATGAATCTAAGCTGGAATGTTGTGGAGCTCCTGGTTCACATCTACTTTAGAATACTTTAGTAGAACATGCATAAGAAGTCTTATGCACTCATCTGCGATGAATTCATCACTCGCAATTATTTTATTATTTTTAAGAAGGAATGCCCAAGACTATCTGCGACAGCCAAGAAAATGATAGCCAAAGTAGGCCATTGGTACTTAGACGAACACTCAACCTACATCAGGGTGTTTGGGGCCACTAGAGAACCACATCTCATGCCCGCTCATGTCCCATACCATCTCGTTGTGGGAGAAATATGTTATCATACCATCTTGCAGGGCTATAATGCCACATTGGTGAAAGACAAGAAACGGGCTTTCATGCCCTACCGTTTTCATATAGGGTTTTATTTGGTGAAAGATATTGCTTAAGCCAAACTAGAAGGGTTGATCCAACTTAAATTCAGGTTCCCGACAGGTCGATTCCGCAAGCACAACCCTAAAGGCCTGGTCCTCTAACATGCTTCTCAAGTATCATCTCGTTGGTCGTATGCTCATGATAAGTTTGAGGACACAATTTTCACGAAGAATTATCATGACTGGGACGAGGTGGTGCAGAGGATGGCCAACCCAAACATGACTAGGTTCAAGGCCATGAGCATGGATGAACAGGTGGAAACAATAGAGAATTCAACTCAAGAGGCCCTCAGAGCCAGGGAAGAAATCAGAGTGGTAGAGACAACAGAGGCATAGAGAAGGGGATTTGTCTTGACACCAGAGTCACAGACAAGGGGATTTCTCTTTATGGCAGAGGCACAGAGAGTCATTGATCAACTGTAGAATGACTCGGATCTCATAGAGATTATGAGGGCTTCTGCCAACAACTCAATCGCAAGTAGAGGAGATCCAAGTGGCTCAGAAACGATACAACTTAAAGGAATCATCGGGCCAGAAAACCCTGAAGTTCCACCACCACATATTGGATCAGCAGGGGGAATTTCAACCCAGCTTGAGATATCAAGGACACCAGGGAGGACTAGCGTACCAAACCCCTTGTATGATTTAATAACTATCTATGATGAGGAGCATATTTCGGAGGTTTCCCTGGTGAATCTAGTGCAAATCACAGAGGAGAAAGAACCTAAGAAGCATCCACCCCGGGTCCTGATGCTCCAAGTCAAAGTCATCTACAGAATGAGCATGAGGTAGAAAGTTCCTTGGACGCTGAGCCACTCGACATACCGGGAACCCCAATGGACAGCTCAAGGGATGAGCTGGGATCGGGCGAATAAGGAGAAGAAATTACACAACAGAAAATCAGCATCTCGACAGCTGATTACCAAATAAGTACCAAACCTACCCCTGATTTCTCAATTTTGGCCAGCACTTTACCCCCTGATGAGAAACAACCAGAGGTCGAGCCTTCGAGACATACAGAAGAGGTTCAGGAACCCATTCTTGAACAGATATACACCGTTGGGATCTTGGGAAACACTCTTACTTGGGGAGAGAAACAAATCCTCGAACCTATGGATGAGGTCGCTAATATACAAGAAATCGCCTACAACTGAAAGAGGAAATCCATCGTTAAGAGAACCACCAAGAAAAGGAGGCTTAATTTGGACAATTCCATCCTCATCACCACAGAGGAGAAATTGATCAGCACAGAGCATGCCAAGACGTCTGATCTTATCAGAGCACGAATGGAAATCAAAGATGCCACCCTAGATAGAGAAAGGAAATATGAAGAGGAGTTGGTCGCTGCGCTAAAGGAGTTGGAGCATCTGCGCCATTTGGAGAAATACTATCAAGACTCCACATAGGCCACGGTATTTTTGAGAAACGAATTCCAAGATGCCTACAACAAATTCATGAGTGAGCGGCACCTTTTCATTGCAGGGATAGCCGACTTCCAAGAAGACACCCTTATGGCGCTAGCGACATGGAAATATGGTATGAGAAGGCCCACCAAGAAGTGGAAACAATTGATTACATCAGCACGGTTCAAAAGGGCCGAGACACGCCTACAGGGGTTTGGTCTAGTGGCCAGCAAATGTACTGTTAAGGAGTTCGTGTTGTTACGCAGGTCATGAATTCAAACCTCAATTTATCCGGAGGCCTGCTTGCGGGCTATGCAATTCTCCCTAGGGGTTATAAGGTAGCCGACAGGATTTGATCCTGTGTCATGTGAGTACGATACTGTCGTCGTTGTCGATTCCCCTAGTCATTAAAAAAAGGGTCGAGACGCTGAAGATCACGGTATTCGGGTGCTAAGGGACAAAAATATCGACTGTATAAGGAATTCGGCTGAATACTGGGTGAAGATGGCCCAAGAACCTCAGTGGGATATTCAAGAGAAATGGGTTGATTGCGAAAGAATCTGGACCAAGATCAATCGGGCGATGAGAGACATCGATCTCCCAGAATTCAGCTCACCCGAGGACTTTTTTGACTTGCATGACATAGTCAAACAACATGCGGGACAAGACTCATCGTGGGCTGCAAAGATAGCAAATGTGGAAAACATGGCACTAGGTCAAGTACATCATTTCATGGAGCACCTGATCAAGGCTCGGACAGTATTACAGCAATTAAGTGTTAAAGTAGTCAAGTATCGGGCACGAGCAGTGGATATAAAGGAGATCCTTTCCACCTCGATGGACCAACACAGATTCTCATATGCCAACACATGTGAGGAACTCTTCGTCAAATGATCAGAGTATGATAAGAGTCATCCACTTAAGTGAAACCATTTGATGACTCTTAGAAGACAGAGAGATGGAAGTGCCATGTGGCGATGTTTTGTTTTACTTAGATTTCACTTTGATAGTTATTTTTAGTTAATAATTTGTTATAAATAAGAGGAGTGACCTTTTAGAAGAGGTCGATGGTTTTTGCAAAGAACCTCATTTTTGGAATTGTAAAGAACTATTTCGAAACTACCTTAATTAAGAAGACTTGTTTAGGACTGGAGACAAGTTTTTGTTTTGCATCAAAGGTGTGTGTGATTGGATCATAGGGAGGAATTACTTCTGACTTTATCTCATGAATGGAAGTTATAATGAGTAAGAGTTTCTAAATCTATTGATAAGTTATCTGATTCAATATTTTTATAGTTCTTATCTCTAATGATGGAAAGAAAATCATTGTGTTAATGTGTGATTAGTGATTAGATCTAAGGAAACTAATTTTCTTGCCATCATTTTATTGCATGGACGTTTTCTTTCGATAATTGAATCTCATTCAATAATTGAACTACCATCAAGTTGATGTATTAGTACTAGGATTTTCATAGGTGTGAAAATCATTTTCTGCATGCTTGAGCACGAGGGTTATTGTAGTGTACCCTTTCACTACCCAGGTTCCCCAACCTCTCAGTTTTACCATTCTGTACATGAAATTATAAAACTAATGCGTTTATACAGAATTAAACATACTTAAAACTTAGAGTATAATATATGGGTACTGCTATAATTAATCATTCCATAGCATTTATCATTAATTAATTTACACAGCGGAAAACATGATACAAAACAACACAGTCATGTCAAATGTGTTAAAACATAACTCAGATTACTTATCTTTTATCTGTTGTAGCATTCACCAACCAAGTGCAGGCCTTCCACGAACCTCCCAGCCTTAGACCACACTGTTCATCATCTCAACAGTAGGTCACCCCCGAGCTGGGACCGAGCTCCACC
>ML779424.1:2601211-2614264 GCA_009831015.1 Picea engelmannii
ACCTTCCTTCCACCACTTGGGGAATCACGGGTCCTTCAAAAGGACTTAAGATAAAATAACGTGCACATGGATTTTTAGGAATAATAATAAAATATTATTCCAGGCCTAAGCCCCCTAGGCTTAGACCCTAGGCTCCTCACTCAACCCTTTTCCCACCTTCCAACCCCTAGTTCCTTGCCCCTTTTGTGGACACTCAGGCCCCCATCACTCATTCATCGTGGTCGATCTGCACTGGCGGTATTTATATTTTATTAATTGACCTGCATACATACAAGTACATTAACAGGCTCCTGGCCTTCAACACTTAGGCTCCCTGGCCTAACAAAACTCCCTACAGCTTATACAAAACTTGGCTCACCAGCCTATAGAACATATTTACAATTCTTTGCATATAACATGATCTGTAACGGGGCTCGGCCTTGGGGACACTACAGTTATCCTAAGCTCAACCTTCTTCAGTAGTTAAGTTTTCCCCCTTTTTCTTTTACCCAGTTGGTTTATACCAGTACCTATATTTTATCGGACCCGCCTATAAGAGAAAATAAAAAAAGAGAACGTCCAAACTGAAGGATGAGTTTTCACGAGAAGATATCTTGTAAATCACTACATAAAGCCCAATGATTAATTGGTCGGATTGCAAGATCTGGAGAACCATTCCACTATCAAACGTTGCAGAGTCTAATAGGGCCTTGGTGGTGGGTTTGGTTCCTACTGTTGAGTTAAATGGATTTAGGACCCCTCAACATGGCCCTCACTAGAAATTTTGTATCCCTATTGACTGTGGGCATACCCACAAAATTTCATATGATTCTAAGTTATCAAGCTCATGTTATGGACAAAATATGAAATAGGCTCGAGACTTCATTTTTTTATTTGAAACATAGAATATCCTTTGCATGTGGCATCTGTTGACGTGACTGTTGTTGTGGCACCATGGGTCCACATGGCACCCTGATGGGATGCCATGTCACTCTCCAACCATCTATCCCTGCCTCGTCATCTTCCCACACCACCCTCTCTCTCTCTCTTCTTTCCCCTTTCTCCTTGCTTTCCTTTCTTCTTTTCTTCTCTCTTAACTTATGCTACAATGTATAATAAAAAGAAATATAATTAAATGTAGATTCACTAGTACCATCTGCCACGTGGTACCTGTGTCAGTAGTGGATGGGACAGGGGTCCCACCTCCATTGACGTGCCTCCACTTGGCACCCTTTCATTGGGTTTTGGTGATGGGTGGGTCCCATCCTGCACTTTTACCCTTCTGACGTGCAACATGCCCACTCCTCATATCTGACAACAGAGGATCAGATTTGATCGACAGTTGTGGTTGATTTTAGAGGTTGAAGCAAATAGCTCTGATACCACCATACCACCCAGGGTATACATGGCAGCCTCACGTCCATTTCATAGGTTTTGATAACATTGCAAAATTGTTTACAAAAGCTTTGATACCACTATAGTATTGGAGTCCATCAGTTATATGGTGTGGCCACCCATGTCGCCCATGGGCCCAAACACACCTATGCCACCGATCCCCAAGCTCACCACTATTACCTATCACCATGGCAATCCATGTCACCTGACACATGGCCTCCACATCATCAATGTCTAGAAAAAATTTCAATTTTTCCAAAATTCCCAAAAATGCCTATTTTCAAGAAAATGCCTTTGGCTGCCCAAGAACCCTCTCGTTCAACCTCTATGAAGATAATAATTTTCCAACCAATGTGTTGGCCCATACAGCCCAAGCAATGCAACCGACACTCTGATACCAATCTATAATGTACCTCATACCAACAAAAACAAAAAAAATTGTTCTGATACCAATCTCTAACATACCCCATACCAGCAAAAACGAAAAAAATTGCTCTGATACCAATATGTAATGTACCCCACTGCCTAGGTGCCTCAAAATTCTCCTTCTTGGGAAAATTTCAAATTTTTAATACCAAATAATAATTCAAGAATCATGATGCAGTCACATGCATTAATCAAGAAACATATTAAACTATAAAAGAAACATGTATCATGCCATGCAGAGCATTAAAAACAAGATGCACGTTATAAACTCAACACAAAGATAATTACGCAACTGAAATATATAAATACAAGAAACACATAATAGAGAACTTATCTTTAAACAATAGCTTCACTAATTGGTTGCAGACATCAGACGTTCCACCTAACCTTAGGCTCTATTGCACATAAAATCTCTACAACATGCCACCCTCAAGTTTGTTCAAGCGAGGAATGGAAATTCCTCACTCAAGCATTTTCAGATATTACTAGGCTAAGGTAAGATAGGCGGGAATGTTACCCTGGGTTTATAGCCTTGCAAAAATATCAATAAACCCTCAAGAAATATGTTCTTGGACCTGATGCTATTTTTAAGTTGTGTGTTTTAGCTTAAGAAAATGTAAAAACATTTATATGTAAATGATTACAAGAATTAAAATGAACGAAGTAAAGAATATAACAATCTAAAAATCAAAAATACACAAGTCTCAATTGAGAAAAAACAGATTTTATTGATAATATATTTTTTGAGTTACAACAAGAATGTCTCTTTTCAAACCCCTGCAAGGGTGAGGACCAAGGTTAGACTTAGAAGTCTATGATGGAATTGAACATCATACATAGACAACTAGTGTTTGAAAGAAAATGACCAATAATGTATACACTGGATCAACCAAGTGACAAGCCCACCAAGTCTCTCTGTAAAATAATATTAATCAAACCTGAAACTTAATTCAAAAATTATAATAAAACTACACAAACTATCAAGAGAATTGAATGACCTTCTGAAGCATGTCAAATATCAATGCTTCTTAGTCCTTTCTTATTTGTCATCTTTAGAAAGATCTTCCTATCAACAAGAGATTAAGACCTTTTAAGAAACTTAGAAAATGAGAACATGTAATTCAGAAATCTCAATATGAAACAAGAACAAGCCTTATCAGAAGTATTTCTCTCTAATTCCTCCTTGTCTTATTTGTCTTTTGTTCTTCCTTTTATTATCTAAAAGGTAGTTCCTCAAGTAGTTGAACTAGTTTTAGTTTACTAAAGTTAAATAACTTTAGTTAATAAATAGGACAATAAATTTATTGATAAGGATAATTAATAAATAAATAATAACTAAATAGGTGGGGTCCCCTATTTTATATTCTTTAAATTTTTCAATCATTCCCGTGTTTCTCCATAATCATCACAATGCTTCATGCACATATCATCATAGCAATTAATATAAACTATAGCTGAAATAATCATGCTTCAAAAATAATAAACTCTTGTATCTCCCAAAAACTTATATAGCATGATTTATGTTTTCTCAAAATAATAATTATAGTATCAACTATCGAAAAAGATATATGTCTCAAATTCAAAAGATGCCACCAACATAAAATAAAATTAAAAGTTATATTTCTTGTGTGAGGTTGTCTACCTCTGAAACTGTCGTCCTTTCCTTGATCAAATTTTCACCTGCATATCTCTTTTCTTCACTCATTGGGTTTTTTGAATGCATATCATTAAATGTAATCGTTCTTATATTGTCTTCAAGTCTAATAGGTAAGGATTTGACGGTGTAGGTTGAAGTTTCCAAGGAATCAGAACTAACTGAAGTGGTAGGCCATTGTTTTTTACTTGGTCCAGGTTCAATAGCCAAGGATTTATACTTTTTGAGAAGCTGAGGTGAGTGTGCATGTGAAGCCACGAAGGCAACTAGCTTAACTGGTAATACAGGAGGGGGAGGAGGAAAAGGTAAAGACATAGTTGGCCAGTGACCAATGCCAAATGGAGGGTTGACTGGTGGATCATTCCAACCATCATTTACTGGAGGTTGGACTTGTACATGAGGTTGATCAGGAATGTCTATGATGCTTAGGTGAGGCGGAAGATCATTAGGTTGAATAGGGGGAATGAATGGTGGCTGGGGGGGGAGTTGGGTACCCTGCAAGATTCAAGTAACCAGTCTATACTAACAGATTAAACTCTTCAAAGTTTGCATCAAAATGTATATAGAACCTCAACCTCTTATTCCTTCCTCTTTGCCAAAATGCATTTGGCCCTCTGCCTCTGTTACCTCTATTTCCTCTATTTTCAAACCAGTTACTACCTCTACTGAAAAAGCTCATTTATATCATCCATATCCAAATTAGAAAATATAAAAGACACAACATATAAGACATCAAATATTATTTGTCAACCTGACTAAATTTGGCTCTAAATGACATAACCACACAACACAAAAGGGAGGTGAATAGGAAAAGTGAATCAAGGAAAACAAAAGAACTTATGCACACACACCTAATTTATCATTCAAACTCTATAATATGTCTTGAGAACTTCCATTATGTATAGGCCATTTCTCTTTTATAAATGTGAACAAGAAAGTATATGGAGAATTGGGGTTTGTATGAGTGAGAGTAATTTGCAAAAAATGAATTATGACAAGAATTATATATGGACTGTTCAAATTTACAACGTTAATTAATGCCTATACATTTCCTTACCAACCAGTCAGCTTTTGAACTATTGTTATCCATAAAAACAAGTTGTAAATAATCTTTCATCTCTGATCATTATTGTCGTTCATTCTTTTCCTTATCAAATTGAAATTATTCTTTAAATTACATAGACACAGAGTAAAATGGAAAAAGGAATTTTATGAATATGATCTAGGAGTATAACTTATGTAAAATGTCATGTATGATGGGACAAATGAAAGTCTATACAATCTAAATTTTGACCTTTAACACCTTATTTTAATCAACAACTGAGCTATTAGCAGTAATATGTCATTGTCAAAAAGCCTGTAGTATACCTGATATAGTTTTTAAATAACACATGTAAGCCAAATATGTTCAAACTAGATCAAAAAAAATCCATACATGATGAAAATCAATATTGTTTCACAGTTTCTTTTAAACTTCATATCCTTTCACTCCCAATAATACTATGAAGAATCAATACATTAGTCATTTATGCAAATAGAATTTTCATTTCAATTGCAATGGCTATAAAAACATAGTTTTTTACCCAAACTAGAATTCAATGAACCCAAATACTTTTAACTCAGAGAATAAAATATATGCATAGAGTAGCTAGAAAACAAAATATTTTGCAAACTGGTTGACTTTTAAAAGACACAAGTCTTAAACTTTCTATTTCTTATCAAAAATAATCAACCATTTTGTAATCCAAATATGACACGAACCAGTTATAGATTCGAGCGCAAATAAGATGGTTTGTCTCAACCAATTCAACAACAACTTCAATAATAGCCAAATTTAGTATGAGGGTCAAACCATGTACCAAGATTGCATATCTCATAAACAATCTAACTGTCCCATGTTCAAATAATTTACTCATCGGACTAAGGCTACGGAAACGAGACTTAAAATGACATCAAATAGAAAAAATATCAATCACTAAACATTAGTAAACACGGGTTTGAGTCTGTTACAAAACAAAACTTATAATACAAAAACCCATAACCAAATTCCAAAATATTCTTGGTTTGGAAGAAGACAATGAAACACAGACCAGGTCCCAATGCGACTTTTTATAACTTTGGTTGAGCCTGAAAATTTTATGCATATAAGATTTATGTGTCCATATCGAAAAACCAACATTATTTATTCCTAAAACAGAACTAGGTAACTTCCTTTTTTCCAGTCTTAACATAGAAGGTATAACCAACAAGAGATAGTAATTTTTCGAGCTAGGTTTTACTCATAAACAAATCAACAACAAAACCCACAATTTTATTTACATTCTCTTCATTGAATCAATCAAGACAAAGCGGAAAGTGGTAGTATGGACATGCAAAACCAACGAATTCAACCAATTCTTTCAACAAGATACATTTATTTTCATCTTTCTTCAAGAAATGGTAGAGAAAGGGAGAAGAAGACATTTTTATGCACATAGAATGCAAAAAATCCAAACTTAATCCATATAAAAATAAATACATTGCAAGAGACGTAAAACTCGTTGTGAACTCATACCTTGCTTTAAAGTGATTTATACAAGTGATGAGATCCCAAAAAGTTACATCAGTCACCAAACACAAGGGTTTCTCAGCAACCAAAGTGTTAAGCTCTCTCTCTCTCTCTCTCTCTCTCTCTCTCTCTCTCTCTCTCTCTCTCCACAACAACAAAATGAAATGAAAACTCGAGAAACTCACAAGATAGCAAGGTGATGGGCCCAGGACTGTGGAGTAAATACCCACGTCCCTTCAAAATCAATGCAAGGCCAACTCCACTACTAACTACAACAAAAATGTGAAACGCATATGCCACATCAACTATAATCCACCTATGTCCAATGCCATGTAACAAGTCAAACCAATCACAAGCTCGAACTACATGCCAAGTGAGCATCAACCTCATATGCCAACTTTTTAATCATAATATCCTTTACTTGTCACGTGTCATAACTAACCAAATCATCATGTGAAGATTACCATCGTTGCTAAACACTACAATGGATTGAGTGACCATCATATCGCATGGCTTAATCAAATTTTAAACCATGCAACAATTTTCTTTTTGTGACTTGCAGAATCAACAACTAGTCAGGCACGTACTCGCGTGACATTGTTGAGATTTGGGTACCTTGAGAAAGTGGTCCACTAGTGTTTGTGGGTCTCTAAACACAAAGGGGGAGACTATTACCCTTAATACTTTACTGTATGTTCTAATTTCACTTTGACTTAGGAGATTTAAGTCAAAAGTGAAATATATCACTTAAGTCGTAAAGTGACAATTAATTTACTTTGTGGGTGAATTAATAGACATAAAGCAAACTATGGAAACTTAAGTAAAGTGGGTTTCTAAGTGCTATTTTTGAGATTATATCTCACCCATTGATTAGACTTGGCTAGATTGAATCTAGGCCATTCGTCTTTTAGGTTTGGCCAAAGAGAGGCTAAAGGAGGAAAAAGGCTAAGGATGAGATTCATTGTTCACTTGAAAGAGTTGAGTGAAGAGGAAGAGAGGAAGTGAGGGTTTGGAGAGGCCAAAGGAGGCACACTTGTGGAGGAAGGGCACAAGCTACCTTGAGGAGGCTTTCATGGAGGATTGGTGCTTGAGCTAGATGGAGGGCACGGCTAGTGTATAGGGGCACAAGTCTAGAGGAAGGGAACATCCTTGTGTGGGCGCACAAGTTAAGGAAGAGAGCATCTAGAGGAGGGAGGCGCTTATGCTTGTGAGAGGGTGCTTACTTGTGTGGTGGAGAATTTGCTAGAGGAGGGGCACACTAGTGCTTAGTGTGCAGCAAGCCAAGGAGAGGAGGGGCATTTGTGTAGAGGGTGCAAAGTCCAAGGCAAAGGTCAAAGGAAAAGGCAAGGGTCAAGTCAAAGGCAAAGGAAAAGGCAAGAGATAAGGAAGAGGGCAAGAGGCTTAGCAAAGGAAGAAGGGCGCACCAAGGCAAAGAGCTCGTTTATTCAAGGGCTAGCAAGCACATCTACAAGGGACTCCAAAGCATCCAAGTTTTTTTTCTATTGTACTAGGTTCACTTGTATTTGCTTTCCTTGTTGTACTCATTCTTTGAGATCTCCAAATATATACATCTATCTTTAACTGGTTTTCCCCATGGGGGTTTTTCCAGGGTCATGTTGACCAAAAACATGAGGTGTTCTTTTGTCATGCATGCTTAGTTATTTTCAGCTTGTTTTAGTTGTTAAATATCTTAGAGGAGTGTTGTATGTTTTGAGGTTTATGCATGTGCTAACATTGGTTAAGAAAACACTTGCAAGGGCACCTTAAAAGAGAATCCAACCATCATCTGGAAGGAAGAATTTGGGGCAAAATATACCAAACCCATTTGTTGTCCTAAAACATCAGCAAGGACAGGTTTTTATCTCAAACTTAGTGCCCAACAAGAGGTCAAAGACAGACCTATTGGACAGCCTTCTAGTTCCTCAAATATCTACAGACGCAAGGTCGTGTTATCCGACTGCTACCACTATAACCTCCAGGCATGCCAATACCACCCCTCACACAACACACAAGGTAAGTCGAGGGTTTCTAACTAGTGACTTCACATAACATAGTGCCTTAACAGTACACTATATCATTGACTATTCTACACCCCGAGGGCTATAAATTGAAGGACATGGGAGTGGGCTTTGATCCACTTATGTGTGCACATGTCATGATACCATTTAATATAGTATCTTTGCATGCAACCACACGTTCAATCACTACCTAATGGTGCCCCCGTGGCTCCAAGTTAGGCCCTCATGGGAATTGAACCTTGCCCAATGGTGAAAAACTCCTCTCTTTCCACCGTTGGATCCAACCCCTTTGGGATGAAAAATTGAAGGACATGAGGGTGGGATTTTATCCACTTATGTGTGAACAATGTTGATTTTTCGTATGAGATAATATTGTATATATGAATATATATTATTACAATGACGAGTGTTTCATATATATATATAACATACAGTGACCATCCATGAAAGGATGCGTCCCTTGGATAATAAATAAATACTTATTTATTAAATATATTTATACTAAACTACTTTTCACTTTTCACTTTTCACATTATGAATACCAACCTGTTGGGCCCCAACAACCCCCTTCTTTTTCTTTAATCAAAATCTAGGGTCCCTCGAAATTTTACTTGGATTCTTCGTTTGTTTCCCTTTGACTTGATTAGATTGGTATTGGTTTGCTTTGTTTCGAGGTTGGTTTAATTTAATATTCTTTTATTTTGTTTGGTTTGAATTTCATCAAATTTAAATGCCATTTTGTTTTGTTTTCTACAGAGTTTTAATGTTGATGGACGAGCTTCATAATTTGGGAGTTTTTATTACGACACATCTCTTCTATGACATTTGTTCACATTTGATCAAATTTGAATGAGGGAGAGACAAACATAGAAATCTTAATTTAAACGAAAACCTTAATTTTTATCAATTTTTACTTTCGTTTAAATTATGATTATGTTTTCGTCTTTTGCTCATTAACATTCAACTTCAGAAAATCATTTGGTTGGTTTAATTAATTAAATTATTTTGTTAGTTTGCATCTCATTTCAAAATAAAAATAAAATAATAAAAAAAAGAATTATCTATCATTTGTTTGATTTTGTGAAAACCCAAAATTAATATGTTTCTCCTCTCCGTCAACTTGAAGCTTCTAGAATTTTAAGATCATATTTGAAAGGAACATATAAACAATGTTTGTTTAGAACTTATAGTTAGTTTAAGTTCATTTTTTATTTTATTGTTCTAGATTTTGTTTTATTCACAATTTTTGGGTTTCTTTTTGTTTCACAGGTTTCTATTATCAGTTATTTGGTACGGATCTGATCATGGCTTGATTTTACTATCTAAATACATTCAAGATGATTGATCCAAAAATAATATTGTATTGCTGCAAATAAATTTATGAGCAACAACAGATAAAATTTAGAAACGCGTCAAGAACAAACAAACGATTTTGTAGGACAGATTGCAGCCAAACTGTGAGGAATCTAAAGAAACGGTTGAAAACCCATCTCCAAAATGGACCCATTTAGCTTACACAAGAAAATTTTCCCAAACAAATGCACGATTTGAGAGATATTTGTGTCTGTTTACGAGGCAAATTTCAGGTGGCAGAAATTATTAGTGACGCCTAGACTGTTCATTCATTGTATAAATATATGAGAAAGTTCAGAGCCTAGTGGATCAAAGAAATTGAGAGGAGGATTTTTATCCTTTCTCTTTTGTATATTATTTCTTTTGTAAAAAAAATTCTTTTCAAATGGAGTAACAGATGGTTGGAATCTTTGGGAGAATGGACAAGTATTTTCAAAGAAGAATATGGAATTCCAGGTTGCTTAATGGTTTTTGTCCTGTGAGTAAAATAATTTTATTTTCATTATGATATCTTCATATTCTTCGAATAATTGATTATGCATTGATTTAAATTAGCTTTAGTCTATTTTATCAATACATGGTTAATTGTTATCATTTATATATATATTTTTTTAATCTTTAAGAGTCTATTATCCCAAAAGTTCTTCCTGGACCATATGATGAACATATTTTGTTGAAACTATATGAGAAAACAGTTTACTCTTTGAATTTTGTCATGTGTAGACTTTGCAGTATTTTTCATTGTCTTCTCATGTAATTTCTCAATGTGAAATGTTATCTGTGTCGAATTAGCTTTAGTCAATTCTGCACATAATATTTTATATCATGTTTTTATTTATGTTGTTAATTATTTTTTGGTTTAGTTTATATCTGTGACTGATCATCTATTCAAGTATTTTGAGTTTACATTTGATGCTAGATAGTTGGTAACACCATTCCTGAGAATTGACATTTCTTTCATTTTCAGTTATTGGACATTTCAAGGTCACACGATATATAATTATTTGTCTTTATGTCGTTAAAAACTCGCTCCAGAATAAGAAACACTTCCTTGAATTTCTTCAGGAACTATTATGCTTGCTTTTGTTATAGGTTTACATTTGACACAGGTTAAGAGGAGCTCATACAAATATAGAAAGATGGATTAGCTTAGTACTGTTGTGTCACACACCCACTACGGCATACTAAGATTTTCACCTCTTCTCGAGGGACAGAATGCCCGAAGTCTTACGGGGGCCTAGCGCAGGCTAGTTCTTCCCTTGTCCACCTCCATGTGATCGTTGGTTATGACCACAGGCCAAACAAACTACGCACCTTTTCACATTTCGTGACTTCACGATACAAGCGAGTCAAGTCTTTCGACTCTACAAACCCCGAAACACGAAATCTTACCTTCGAGGAGATCGACGGTTGTGAGTCTCCCCCTGATCTGACGATCCTATCCATATCGGGATTTCAGTAACCAGGAGTTTGTAATGCAAGAGAGTCGAGTCTTTCGACTCTTCAAACCCTGAAATCTGAAAAAGGCTAAGGTACTCGGCTCCACCTTTGCCTCGGTGTCATGTGACCTCCAGCTAGGACGCAAGTCTCAGCGCCTATCTCTTTCGTGTTTCGTGACTTCACAATTCCTGTTGCAAGTGTTCCTTACCTTTTGGAATGTCGAACCCCAAAACGTGATATAGGTCAACGGGGTGTTGACTCCTTCCCTGTGACGAGAATATGCCACATGTCACCTCCACATGACCCTGGTTTTGGGATGTACCACTTGTCATCCACCTGGCTCCTACATCTGGGATGTGCCACATGTCTGACCGAGCCTTCAGCTTTTGGGACTCAAGAGAACAGTGAACTTCCATCCCCTTCCCTTTTCAAACCCCAAATTCCTATTCACACTAAGTTGACTCGGAGTTTCACATACCAGGATTTCACATACCGGGATTTCGCAACTTGTGAAGACGAGGGTTCATACCCTTTGGTTTCCTGGGTGCCAAAATGCTGAAATCAATTCACACTACACCGCTTCGGGATTTCACATACCAGGATTTCGTGACTTGCGAAGATAAGGGGTCTTTCCCTTGGGTTTCCCAGGTGCCGAAACGTCGACCGGCAGAGACATGTCCTCTACAAATGGATAGTCTAGGTAACTCCCATGGATCTTAGGATCTACGGTCTCGATTCCTTCGCTACTTGTGAAGGATGAAAGGCGTCGAGGCATTAACGCTTACATTCCTTCCTCCAATCTAACGGTCGTGACAGACCTCAGATCCCCCAAAAGGATCTCGTCTGTTCATCTAACAAACGAAAGGGTACTCTCCTTTGGTATTTGAAACTCGCTATCCTTCCTGAGCTTCGTCAGCTATGAAAGACTTGAGAGCTTTGCGCTCTATCTCTTGGACTTGACTCTTAGAAGAGTCTTCAGTACAACTATTGTGCTCCTTCATCAAGGGGTTCTGGGGTTCTGTTTGATCGCAGAGGGCCTATGCATATCGGCACTACCTCTCATGAGCTTAACAAACTCTGTCCTCCAAGGGACTCAGAACGACTACACCTAAGGTCGACGAGCTCACAGTTCGTGGCTCTAGCTTAAGACACTACAAAACTCCAGAATTTATGAGAACAAGTCATGTCCGACCCATATAATTCCTTACTTGCCTAATTATACAACCAAGCAGAAATAGAAGGGATACAATATATCCATTAAGCATTCATTCACATTCCTGAAAGCATGCATAGTATAACCAATTCATACACAGTCACAGCTAAGTTACATAGGGTAGGAAATCACTTATCTATTACAGGTTGTCGCCAACCCACTGACTGTGGGTGTTCGTCCTTCCACTCGACCATAGGCTCAGAGGCATTCATTCCTAGCACTCTAGCCACCCTCGTGCCAAGCCATGATATCACCAGGGAATTCTCACAGTTCTCGAGGGTTCTCTCTCTGTTTCAGCTTCTGTTCGAGTCTTGTTTTATGCAACTCGGAGCTTTCTCACTCGGTTATGGCCTCGGAGAGGTTTCTCATATGCTCTTCGGCATCAAGCTCGCGGCCTTCTGTTTGTGATTCATTGGAGAGCTTCGTGCCTCTCCCTTGTGAGATTCCACCCTCATCTGGTGTCTCCCTTTCCCGTGTGTGTGTCCCTCTTACTTGGGAAGGTATGTCGACCTATCCGGTTCCTTATGTCATAAGGAAGCTCAGGTCTACAAGTCCCAGTGGTACTTCGGATCGACAGCCCATGTTTCCATTCATGGGGGTGGTTGGTGATTCAACCACCAGTCCTTTCTTCATTGACTAATTTTCTTTCCTTGGGATTCAAAGGAGGCTTGTCATCCTTATCAAGGGAGATTTGGGGTTATTCGATACATGAACCCTCTCTTATAGTTTTCACATTCTTCCTCTAGTGATATCATGGCCAGTACTTTCAAGGCTTCACCCCCACAGTCAGTTATTGACAACTCAATCAATAATACATTTACATTTTCCTCATGCATTAGCATGGTAATTCCTATTTTATGATTAATTACAAATTGGGGGAAACAGGTGTTATCACTGAAATTTCGTCCGCACAGGGCGACAAGAACTCAAACATCATCAACACAGAAAAACAATCATCCATGGCACAAGGATTAACTCCACAGCACATCAAAAGGGCCAAAACTATACAAAGTTGGCTAAAAAGATT
>ML779424.1:2625529-2642315 GCA_009831015.1 Picea engelmannii
TAGTTCTTGTTTAATTCTTGTTCATACCTTTACTATTTTCTTTCTAACCTTTTGCATTACAGCTGTCATGACTAGAAGAGCCCAACTAGGCATGTAAGTGCTCACTTTTTGCTCACACATTGACGAAAAGAGCACGAACAACAGGGTGTTACAATTCTCTCCCCCTTAAAGGAACACCGTCCTCAGTGTTCTTTCTCAAAAACACATGTCATGCCTTTCTCATTCAACCACTTCAGAATTCTTGACCTTCATCCTCGGACAGGTCCTTTTTCGGGATCTGAGTCTTCGTCATCTGCCTTCAATAATTCTTGGACACAAGCATATTAACCACAATTTTGTGCGAAAACATCTTACTGTTGTTCAAAATTCAAAAAGGAAAATTTCATATTCTAGCACAATACTTATCTGTGCATTTTGTGGATCTGTATCCACATGGTAGTTTTGTTATCCATGCTCATCGCTTTCCTTCATGTGCCCATTGGGTGCATGATTCCAATTCAATAGTTCACAAGATCTATCATGATTTCATTTTCCTTTCCAAGGTTTTTCTGCACGGGAAACTACCCACTGTGTGCATGATCCCAATAGTTTACAAGAATTAATAAGATCTCCTCTTCCTTGTGGTCACTCATCCTCCAGGCCTAGGCTCAAGCATCCCCTTCACTGTTATACAGTCCCTCGGTTGATCCATCTTGCCCTACCGAGGTTTTCTCGCACAGGAAAATTTTAGAGACTCTATCGAGTCTTACAGTCGAGGCATGCCTCTGACTTGTGTTACCTCAACATAATTTATTTCAGGCGATCATGACTTATCAAGGGGTTCTCATGGCTCAGCAGTAGCCCTTTTTCATCATCTTCAGCTTTGACAACCTTCATCTGTTCCTTTCTGGACATGTCTTTTCTTCCCTCCTGTATCATAGGTATATAAAATTCATGAGACATCATTATAAATTTTAACTTTCAGAATTTTATTGCAAATCTATCACCCACGAATTTTCCAATCTCACGACTTGTTTTCATATTTGTTCCACACAGGAACCAGATTCATAATTATGGCAATTTCCTTCCCATATCAGTTTGGCTTAGCAGGAAATTGGCATTCCTTATGGGCTTACAATGCTGCCATATCCAAGACCCCTTTGCTTCCTGCACTTTCCACTTCAATCGGCGAAACAACTTGTTAGCTTTTCCATGCATATACATTTTATTGCACCTTTACAACATCATCACAACAATTTCAGAATTGTGCATACTTAACAATTAAATTACTTTCTCAAAAAAGGAAATACCATCCCTTGCAGTTTGGCTCAGTAGGCAATCGGTCTTCCTTATGGACTTACAACACTGCCATATCCAAGACTCTTTGCTTCCTGCAATTCATTCTTTACACAGCCAAACAACTGTTAGTTTCATCTCAACATACCAAACTTTTCAAAACGTAGTTCAACATTTAAAAAGGGTTTTAACAATTGTGCCAATATCCATGGCCACGTTCATACCCAATACATTCTTGCATTGTTTTTCAAGTTCGTCACACTTTATGACCGGTTCTTGGCCATGGGGTGTTGGAAGTTAACCAACCTTTTCCTCATATGGTTTATTTGTTTTCTTTCATTCTTACAGTAGGACCATACTGCCTGCTATAGGTCGATCATGATCCCAAATCAATACACATGAACTCAAAATTTTCACATGATTGCCTTTACGCATTCCTTGATTGTCAATGCATTCATGACATATCAATTCATGAATTCTTCCAATGGTTATAAACAGTGTTTACTACCAGAGGTTCATACCTCCATTATTCAGGTTCTTCATCCTGAGTCATACCTTACTTGGGTATCCAAGGCATACAACTGCCTTTCAAGTTTATGCATAACACTAAGACAATAAAATATTTTAGAAGGGGTTCCTACCAAATCCCTTCATACCTTGTGCCATATACGCACGAATATCTTTATACCGGTTCTTGGCTGTTAGCACTCTCTCTCTGATATTATCCCATCAGTGGTGCTCCATGGGGACTTTTAAAGTCCCTTCAATAATCATTCCACGAGAACCTTCTCATAGTCATCCTTTGATTGAGGTTTCTCATCATTGGCAACTGTCTTCCTCAATAGCTCCAATTCATTTCTATACACAGCATGCATCATCATAGCCACAATTACATTAGTTGTAATATTAAACCAAATGTATGTATCATAACGTTCGAACTCATAAACATCCTCAAATGTTTCCATAAGTGCAACACAAACAAATTTTGATTGTATCTTCGGCAATACAATCCTTATTACTTAGGGTGTCAAGACCTTTACGTTCATCAATGTACTATCTTCCTCATCCCATAGAAAATGTAATGCACAGCAAGGAAAGAATTGAGGGCTCTCCCCTTCTTTAAATTCATTCTACATTGCTTGGGGCTTTTCAGCCTAGATGAGTTATCTCTAAGGTCTCACTGCCTTTTCTTAATCATAGCTTCAACCAAGCCTCATCAGTTAAACGTACTCGTTTATTCATTTAATCATACTCAGGGGATTTACTTGCCTCTTACCAACTATACCGGTTTCCACAACTGCTCTTTCTCTGAGCAGCCTTGGTTAGGCCTCACCCTAACCCTTTTTGGGATACTGCAACATGCTTTAATAGCAACTCTTTGCTCATAATGAATCATGAACATGTGCATCCTACACACTTCCATTCGGTTATCAGAATGGTCAATATTCAGTTGTTAGTCTTCTATTAATTACATGATTCTTTCAAAATGTAATCCAGGATTCTTATATATATATGGACAGGCCTTGCAGCCCATTGTCCAACCTTCAACAATTATTAGGGTTGTGACTTTGTCCTTCTGACAAAGTCCTTACACAGTTCCTCCACCGGAAACTCCTTCGGCATGCAACTTCCTTGTTGCATATCCATCACTATTTGTGATGGCCTCAGCCTTGAGTTAGTTTTGGCTTTTTACTAAATATTCCTCTTAAGGAATATAAACATACATCTTTACTGTTAAGATTAGTCAATTTAGATTCATTCACAATCCTTCTCATGTGATTCTCAAAGGCATAATCATTTGTCTCTTATTATGACAAGAGAGCATATTTGCTCATTTACCCTTTCATCTAATTATATTGGCACTTCCTGAGGAAATGGAATACATTCCCCTCAGGCTATTATTTGGAACAGAACTTTCATGACTCCCCAGAATGGAGTCAGCTATGCCTCCATAGTATTCCTTCAATCTTGGCAAAAGAAATACTTGCTTTATATTTTGCTCATCGGGAAAAACCATACCGTGCCTATAACTATACTCTTACATCATATGTGTGCATTACTTTGCACGTTTAGTATCATTCATACCTTACTAGTATTAATATCAGGCTTCCTATTATGAGGCTTCACACTGCATTCAACTCATGTGTATTCATCATACTAGCTCACGCCTTCTCCTCATGAGACCACTGACGGTGACCACGATCTGAACTAAAAGGTGCTTCGCGTTTCGCGATTTCGGAATTCATGTTGCAAGGAACTCTGGTTCTTCGATCCCCAAAATCTAAAAACCTGAAAGACCAAAGCTAAGATTTTCTCAGCTCTTTTATTCACATGACCCTTTGCTCGGAACCTGGGGTCAACTCCCAGACACGCGTCGGGATCCCGCGTTTCGGCGAATTCGTGGACAACGCCCCACCGTTTCCCAAAACTTCTGATCCACGAGGGTCTAGCAACCTGGATCCCATGGTCCAGATCTCTCTAGCAATCAACAGTCCTGATCAAATCCCAGCTTTCCACCTTTCAGGATTCTGGCGGAGTCTTCACCCCTTAACTCCCGATTTCGAATCCCCGAAACACGTATGTGTTAGATCAATGATCCACTGCCTGTCTCAATCCAACGGATCAAGTTGGATGTTGGGATTTCATAACATGTGAGTCCTCAAAACTCTGCCCATTGACTTCTAAACCTCCGACTCCCGAAGATCCAATTACACTGGATCTACGGTTCAGGTCATCCGCTAACCAACGGCCTTGATTGAATCGGTGATTTACCTGGTGCGACTTTGGAAGGTCTACACTTCTATTTTCCCAATAGACGAAACCTCGAAGCTCTAGATCAATGGCTCTCGTTGATTCCAATCTAACAGATATTATTCCTCCTGATCTTGTGAGTGATGAGAGGTTATCATCCTTATCTTTTTTGTTGATCTACTAGATCTAACGGTTCACGGAATTTCGGTATTCGTCCCTCGGAGAATTCCACCGTCCGTTCAGATTTTCAATAACCTCCAGCCATGAACTTGGCATCAACTCTTCTGGAATCATCCTCTGTGCTCAACCTCTAGAGCTTTCAAACTTTAACACAAGCTTGTTTCTATATGCACTCCCTGTGCTCTATATGCACACTCGGCATATCAAATTTTCCGCTATCTCTTCTGAGCTTTTAAGTTACTTACAAGACTAATCTCATAGTCATAACTCATATGGATGTTACCCTCTCTTTATGGGAACAACCAACAAGGGTCACTCTTGGGAATTAGCAACAGTCCCAAAGGACTCCTCTTAATCTTGTTTAAACAAATTATCCTTGTTGTCGATCCTAACCATTATAGGTCAGGCAATCTGACCCTACATATTTTCATCAGTCCTCTCAACCGTGAGGAGTTATATGATCAGGGTTTAGTCTTTTAATAATGTAGTAATTATAACTTTCTAAGGACCCTACCAACCCTTACCAAATTTCCCAAATCATGAAGGAGTTCTTCATTTGGATCTTAATTCTTACCTAACCAGCCATCTCAATTGCAAGTGACTCTACTTGCTTTAGTAGGTAGCCATCGTCACACTATAATAGATCAACTCAGTTCATGTCCCTTGTCTGGCTCGTGCAACTTCATAGCACAATTTATTCCACCTCTGTTATTCACACTCAAGTCTTATTAGCAATACTAATCAGTGCATACCTACTCCTATAAGAGTAGTTACCATCTTAACAGATGGGTTAAAGAAATTCTCAATTTACAGTTTCATTCTGCGGTCCTTCTTCTTAAAGAGAAAATGCAGATAACAATATTTCTTTACACGGCTCGTACATGAGCCCAACCAGGCCAAGTGTTGTAACCATGCTCTGATACCAATTTGTCACACACCCACTACGACATAATAAGTTTTTCACCTCTTCTCGAGGGACAGAATCCCCAAAGTCTTACGGGGGGCTAGCGCAGGCTAGTTCTTCCCTTGTCCACCTCCATGTGATCGTCGTTATTTATGACCACAGGCCAAACAAACTAGGCACCTTTTTTGCATTTTGCGACTTCACGATACAAGCGAGTCAAGTCTTTCGACTCTGCAAACCCCAAAAACCCGAAATCTTACCTTCGAGGAGATCAACGACTGCGAGTCTCCCCCTGATCTGACGGTCCTGGTCATATCGGGATTTCGGTAACTAGGAGTTCGTAATGCAAGAGAGTCGAGTCTTTCGACTCTTCAAACCTCGAAATCCGAAATGGGCTAAGGTACTCGGCTCCACCTTTGTCTCGATGTCATGTGACGTCCAGCTAGGACGCAAGTCTCGGTGCCTATCTCTTTCAAGTTTCGTGACTTCGCAATTCCCGTTGCAAGTGTTCCTTACCTTTTGGAATGTCGAACCCTGAAACATGATATAGGTCAACGGGATGTTGACTCCTTCCCTCTGATGAGAACACGCCACCTGTCACCTCCATGTGACCATGGTTCTGGGATGTACCACTTGTCATCCACTTGGCTCCTACATCTGGGATGTGCCACCTATCCGCCCGAGCCTTCAACTTTCGGGACTCAAGAGAACAGCGAACTATTGTCCCCTTCCCTTTTCAAACCTCAAATTCCTATTCACACTAAGCCGACTCGGAGTTTCACATACCAATATTTCACAACTTGCGAAGACGAGGGTTCATACCCTTGGGTTTCCCGGGTGTCGAAACGCTGAAATCAATTCACACTACACCACTTCAGGATTTCACATACCGAGATTTCATGACTTGCGAAGACAAGGGGTCTTGCCCTTAGGTTTCCCAGGTGCCGAAACGTCGACCGACAGCCACGTGTCCTTTACAAATGGATGGTCTAGGTAACTCCCATGGATCTTGGGATCTACGGTCCTGATTCCTTCGCTACTTACGAAGGCTGAAAGGGATCTAGGCATTAATGCCTACGTTCCTTCATCCAATCTAACGGTCGTGACAGACCTCAAATCCCCCGAAAGGATCTCGTCCATTCATCTAACAAATGAAAGGGTACTCTCCTTCGGTATTTGAAACTCCCTATCCTTTTTCAGCTTCGTCAGCTATGAAAGACTTGAGAGCTTTGTGCTCTGTCTCCTAGACTTGACTCTTAGAAGAGTCTCCAGTACAACTATTGCGCTCCTTCATCAAGGGGTTCTGGGGTTCTATTTGATCACAGAGGGCCTGTGCATATCGGCACTACCTCTCATGAGCTTAACAAACTCCGTCCTCCAAGGGACGCAGAACGAATAGGTGAGTAAACCATCATGCATGCAACTACACCTAAGGTCGACGAGCTCACAGTTCGAGGCTCTAGCTTAAGACACTACAAAACTCCAAAATTTATGAGAACAAGTCATGTCCAACCCATATAATTCCTTACTTGCCTAATTATACAACCAAGAAAAAATAGAAGGGATACAGTATATCCATTAAGCATTCATTCACATTCCTGAAAGCATGCACAATATAACCAATTCATACACAGTCACAGCTAAGTTACACAGGGTAGGAAATCACTTATCTATTACAGGTTGTCGCCAACCAAATGACTGTGGGTGTTCATCCTTCCACCCGACCATAGGCTCAAAGGCATTCATTCTTAGCACTCTGGCCACCCCCGTGCCAAGCCATGATATCACCAGGGAATTCCCACAGTTCTCGAGGGTTCTCTCTCTGTTTCAGCTTCTGTTCGGGTCCTGTTTTTTGCAACTCGGAGTTTTCTCACTCGGTTGTGGCCTCAGCGAGGTTTCTCAAATGCTCTTCGACATCAAGCTCACGGCCTTCTGTTTGTGATTCATTGGAGAGCTTCGCGCCTCTCCCTTGTGAGCTTCCACCCTCGTCTAGTGTCTCCCTTTCTCATGTGTGTGTCCCTCTTACTTGGGAAGGTATGTCGACCTATCTGGTTCCTTATGTCATAAGGAAGCTCAGGTCTGCAAGTCCCAGTGGTACTTCGGACCGACAGCCCATGTTTCCATTCATGGGGGTGGTTGGTGATTCAACCACCGGTCCTTTCTTCATTGACTGATTTTCCTTCCTTGGGATTCGAGGGAGGCTTGTCATCCTTATCAAGGGAGATTTGGGGTTATTCGATACATGAACCCTCTCTTATAGTTTTCACATTCTTCCTCTAGTGATATCATGGCCAGTACTTTCAAGGCTTCACCCCCACAATCAGTTATTGACAACTCAATCAATAATACATTTACATTTTCCTCATGCATTAGCATGGTAATTCCTATTTTATGATTAATTACAAATTGGGGGAAACAAGGTGTTACATGTTGAGTGAGAGGTTAGTAGGTGCATTGCTTTCTTTTATTTAGATTTGTTTATATATGAATGAGACGATGATTGCATTAATTAGCTTTGAATGTTTTTGTGTCATTGTTTCAGTCGTATTCATTTAGTATTTATTTCTTTAAAATATCTAAAACATTAAAAGAGTATTGTTCATATCTTGTTTAGAAACTTAATTAAACAATCACTTTCGCAAGATTTTATTTTAAACCTTGTAAACTTGTTCATAATCATTGTATATTAACGCTATTAGATAAACATTTGTAATTAGTGTATCGATTGTTAAATTTATAGCTTTAGAGTAGTTTATTTCTTTCATTGTTTTAGGACCCTAGTTGGCTAACGGAGCCATTAAACCCATCATGTTAGATCATACCAAACGGCTTGGGTTAATTAGACAACCCCAGTCTGGATCTAACCTTCCAGTTGACGGTGTGTCATTTACGCCCATCAACAAATGGCATTAGAAGGAGGGTTGAGTAAATTTAATTATTAAATGTTTTACCCCTCAGCCTGTCATAATTCCATATTTATAAATTCTTCTTTTGTGTCATATTGAAATGCACTAGAAGGCAGGCTAGACTGACAAGCTAGCCTTCCAAGATTCTTTGTTTCGAATGCATTTGATTCCCCATGGCTCCCCAAATCACTGTGTTGGAACATGATTTCCACTTCTTAGTACCCGATATTCCCAACAAGACAGACTCTCGCTTATCCAAACTCACCTTTGATGGTGGGGGGAATGTGTCTGCAAAAGACCATCTTAACAAGTTTTGGTGTAAATGCATCAAGCATGATATTTCTGATTTAAAGGTTTTATGTAGATTGTTCGCTTTTACTTTTAGGGGTCAGATTAAACATTGGTTTGAGTCTTTTCTAGCATATCACATTATTGATTGGTTTCAATTTGTAGATGAATGTTTAGATGCTTTTGAAAACTACGATTACAATCAATTATGTGAAGAATTTCAAACTTTACTAATCAATGACAATTCATTTTCAGAAGGCTTTTCAACAAGAATCCATCATGTTCTCTGTAAATTTATTCTTGATGACATGTCATTTGTACTAAATCTCCTCTATGATGCTTGCATCCCTTTCATCCAGTCATATTCAATCACGAATGAGAAATTGGTTACAAATCCTATCACTCAATTGCGAGAAAAATTTTGTTTGTGGGATGAGAGGAATCCATCCAAAAATTTTGAACAAGCAAGGGAAGTAGAACCTATTGAAAAGGTTCTTACTGACAATCAAATTGGTTTTTCCTCTGAATCATTGTATACACAACACTCGAACATCGTGGAAGAAGATTTGATGTTGGGTCAAGGTGAATGTCCATATTCTTCTAACTCTTTCTCTAATCGGTATTTAAATTCAATTATTGAAGAACACTTAGGTGATGAAAACGATCTTAAGCATTATAACATTCCAATGAAACTGATTAGAGATGTAGATCTACAATTTGAAGAAGAAACCTTAAACCTTCATCCACAAATCATACCTTATCCACGAGAAAGATTAAATGTGTGTCATGAAAGTTTCGAATTGTCTATCATACATGAGGTAAATTTAGATGATCATATTATGTTGAAGGATTTATCACCAAAACGGAGTGAAAGTCTTAAGGAAAGTGAAGATGAATGTCTTGAGAATACCATTGTTAAATATCATAGCTCAAGAGATTCTTTTCATGTGCTCATTTATGATTCCTTTTACTCTTTATATCCCAATCTCTTCTTAGATTCTGGTGGACTTGATACTTTACCCACGGTATCTTACTCTTTGCCTTCACAATCAAATATTTTCAATATGCCAAAATTTGGTGAAATTAATTCCAAACATAACATTTATGAAGTCGGATTTGATGCTCTCTCACTTTCATCACTCGCGTGGAAAAATGACATGTTGCAAGATGATTTTACACGATTGATTGTTGAAAAAGACAATGCACTCATTCTTATGGAGATGAAATATTCTACATTGCATATTAGTTCTTTGATTAGTTCGAATTTTAATGTTTATGCTTCACATTTTGAAACGATCAATCTCATCAAAGGAAGGGTTCAAACCAATAATCTAATTGATGTCATGAATCCTCTTATGATGTTTTCCCCATTGATATATCCATTTCATCAAAGTCATAGTTTGCATCCTAATTTTTATGACAAGATCTTAGAATGGCTTGAAGATTCATATATATAAAATCTTCATAATAAAGATAAAGTTGTGTTTGCTTTGTTTCTATCTAAATATATAGGAAGTAAGCATGACATGATTTTTTTATATCCTCCATGTGAAGAAATGGATGAACACTTGTAGAATTGTCAAGAGGATGGGGAACTTCAGCCTTGGATGATGGTTATGTCAGGTCTCCATAATATTGACAAGTTTTCCAAACTTACTTACACTCTTCCATGCCATTATGACCCATATCACGACAAGATTGCATAATGGTTGGAGGATTCATACATCAAGAAGTTTCAACAAAATGGTAAGGTCGTGCTTGTTTTGTTTTTAAAAGAATATATAGGAGGTAAGCATGACATATTTCTTTTGTATCTGCAAATACTACATTCTTTTATTCTGATTTTCGATTTTCTATGCCTTGCAGGATTGAAGATTCTCTTGTGGTTGCACTGGAAATACGATTTTACTTAGTGTTTTGATCTATTTAGTAGTTTAGAGTAGGTTCCCTTTAGTTTTATTTCTTAGTGTTTCTTTTTGTAATAATGTAGTTATGAACACAAGTGGGCACACCAAGAGAACCATAATATGAATGTTGTCAGGGAAGTCCACTTTAAATCTTTTTCTCTCTGCTTTTTCGTTGAATATTTCTTTTCAAAAATGTAGTATCATCATGAAAATTTTAAATTGAAAGTAAAGACATAAGTAAATTTGAACTATCAATTCAACCCTGACCCAAGGTGCCACGAGTAGGACTGCACTCACATTAGTAAGGATTTTTCTATTTTCTTTTAGTCTCTTTTATTTTTAATAATAATGCTTGGTCAAAGTAACATCTTATGCATCACTATCTTAAGAAAAGAACTTGCTCGCACATGAGATTTTATATGATTTAGTTCTTCCTTTATTTTACAGTGGGATGCTAGTAGATCCCAAAACTCGGGTTTATCTTTGGCCAAAATTGTTTCTGAAAGTGTGCTTTTGCTATTTTGATTTTGTTTGTTTTGATATACTTCTGATTTTGAATCCCATTAATAAAATTTGATTCAATTTGCTGTGTGTTTATTTTTTTTTGCTTTCTTTGATTGAACTTTCTTCATGTCTGTCTTTTTGAATAATTATATTTCTGATCAAAGAGCGATTGTTGAAGGAAGCATTCATTTCAAGACTTATTTTTTTGAAAGAAATTTGAAACAATTCAAACAATTTCTGATGATAAGGTTCAACTTAGATAATTGATTTGTAAGTCAGTTGAGTACTATGAAATCCTAAATGGTCTTTGTCAGAGTATTACCCCTGAAATTTGTCAAGATCTTTGAGAATTACGATTATCCTTAGACTTTTTACGCAGTCCATATTCTTAAGGAATAACTTTTAAGTGCTTCCCCATTCTCTAGATTATTTCTTAAATGAAATCTAAAATCTCTAAGCCATGATAAAACTTCCAGTTTTGAAAGCAAATGCAAAAAAATAAAAAATGATCAATTGTTCACCTATATTGCAATTAACCTCCAGTATCACCCTGCTCTCTTTGTCATCAATAAATCTATAATTGTATTATTATTTAAAAGTGGCATAAGAGGGTTGGAAGCACTTAAGTGTGGGAAGTGTGTGTAAACCCGTCAGGGTACTGAACAGGCTCGCTAGCAGCGGGTAAATGCACACATGATACCAAGACAACTTCGTCGGGGCACTGAACAGACCTGCTGGCAGCGAAGCAATGTCGGGTTGAGAGGTAGCAGGTATATGCTTTTAAATTAACTTTTATGGAAGTATACATCATGTGGATACAACTATTGGATGGGATTAAAGCATTTGAGTGGGTTAAATGACATCCCTGCCGAGGCTATGGACGCCTGTTGGCAGTAGTGGCTCTGTCAACAGTATTGAAGTCCTTTTATAAACATCGTGACTCTTTGATTAAAACACAACTTCAGGTTATTATCCTCTGTAAAAGCATTCTTTTCTTCTTTTCTGATATTTTTCTATAAATCTGAGCTAGTCTTAACATTGTGTAATATTAAAGTGGATTTGTTTCAAAGCAGCTTAAAATTATATCCAAGTCTTATTTTTCTTCCCTACGATGAAAGTTTAGTAGGTCAGAGATAACTGCTTCACCCAGTAAGTCAGCATTTGTTGGGCCCCAACAACCCCCTTCTTTTTCTTTAATCAAAATCTAGGGTCCCTCGAAATTTTTCTTGGATTCTTTGTTTGTTTCCCTTTGGCTTGATTAGATTGGTATTGGTTTTCTTTGTTTCGAGGTTGGTTTGATTTTATATTCTTTTCTTTTCTTTGGTTTGAATTTCATCAAATTTAAATGTCATTTCGTTTTGCTTTCTACAGAGTTTTAATGTTGATGGACGAGCTTCATAATTTGGGAGTTTTTATTACGACACATCTCTTCTATGACATTTATTCACATTTGATCAAATTTGAATGAGGGAGAGACGAACATAGAAATCTTAATTTAAACGAAAACCTTAATTTTTATCAACTTTAACTTTTGTTTAAATTATGATTATGTTTTCGTCTTTTGCTCATTAATAATCATTTTCACAAAATCATTTGGTAGGTTTAATTAATTAAATTATTTTGTTAGTTTGCATCTCATTTCAAAATAAAAATAAAATAATAAATAAAAAAATTATCTATCATTTGTTTGATTTTGTGAAAACCCAAAATTAATATTTTTCTCCTCTCCGTCAACTTGAATCTTCTAGAATTTTAAGATCATATCTGAAAGGAAAATATAAACAATGTTTGTTTAGAACTTATAGTTAGTTTAAATTCATTTTCTATTTTATTGTTCTAGATTTTGTTTTATTCACAATTTTTAGGTTATTAATTTAGGTTTCTTTTTATTTCACAAGTTTCTATTATTAGTTATTTGGTACGGATCTGATCATGGCTTGATTTTATTATCTAAATACGTTCAAGATGATTGATCCAAAAATAATATTGGATTGCTCCAAATATATTTATGAGCAACAACAGATAAAATTTGGAAATGTGTCAAGAATAAACAGACGAATTTGCAGAACTGATTGCAGCCAAACTGTGAGGAATCTAAAGAAACGGTTGAAAACCCATCTCCAAAATGGACCCATACACGCGAAAATTTTCCCAAACAAATGCACGATTTGAGAGATATTTGTGTCTCTTTACGAGGCAAATTTCAGGTGGTAGAAATTATTAGTGACGCCCAGACTATTCATTCATTGTATAAATATATGAGAAAGTTCAGAGCCTAGTGGATCGAAGAAATTAAGAGGAGGATTTTTATCCTTTCTCTTTTGTATATTATTTCTTTTGTAAAAAAAATTCTTTTCAAATGGAGTAACGGATGTTTGGAATCTTTGGGAGAATGGACAAGTATTTTCAAAGATGAATATGGAATTTCAGGTTGCTTAATGGTTTTTGTCCTGTGAGTAAAATGATTTTATAATATCTTCATATTCTTTGAATAATTGATTATGCATTGATTTAAATTAGCTTTAGTTTGTTTTATCAATACATGGTTAATTGCTATCATTTATATATTATTTTTTTTTAATCCTTAAGAGTCTATTATCTCAAAAGTTCTTCCTAGACCATATGATGAACATATTTTGTTGAAACTATATGAGAAAACAGTTTACTCTTTGACTTTCGTCATGTGTAGACTTTGCAGTGTTTTTTCATTGTCTTCTCATGTAATTTATTAATGTGAAATGTTATCTGTGTCAAATTAGCTTTAGTCAGTTCTGCACATAATATTTTATATCATGTTTTTATTTATGTTGTCCATTATTTTTTGGTTTAGTTTATATCTGTGACTAATCATCTATTCAAGTATTTTGAGTTTACATATGATGCTATATCGTTGGTAACACCATTCCTGAGAATTGAAATTTCTTTCATTTTCAGTTATTGGACATTTCAAGGTCACAGGATATATAATTATTTGTCTTTCTGTCATTATAAACTCGCTGAAGAATAAGAAACACTTCCTTGAATTTCTTCAGGAAGTATTATGCTTGCTTTTTTCATAGGTTTACACTTGACACAGGGTAAGAGGAGCTCATACAAATACAGAAAGATGAATTTAGCTTAGTACTGTTGAGTGAGAGGTTAGTAGGTGCATTGCTTTCTTTTATTCAAATTTGTTTATATATGAATGAGACGATGATTGCATTATCTAGCTTTGACTATTTTTGTGTCATTGTTTCAATCATATTCATTTAGTATTTATTTCTTTAAAATATTTAAAACATTAACAGAGTATTGTTCATATCTTGTTCAGAAACTTAATTAAACAATCACTTTCGCAAGATTTTATTTTAAACCTTGTAAACTTGTTCATAATCATTGTATATTAACGCTATTAGATAAACATTTGTAATTAGTGTATCAATTGTTAAAGTTATAGCTTTAGAGTAGTTTATTTTCTTTCATTGTTTTAGGACCCTAGTTGGCTAACGGAGCCATTAAACTCGCCAGGTTAGATCATACCAAATGGCTTGGGTTAATTAGAAAACCTCGGTCTGGATCTAACCTTCCAGTTGACGGTGTGTCATTTACGCCCGTCAACACGACCATAGTTACAATTTCAATAGTCCCTCTTAACTAAGGAGGTATTCATAACATATAAAACATCAGGAGCAACCTGCCATATGATCTAGGAGAATGTCTTCCTGATGTTGTCCAAACATCAATGTTCCCTCTCAACAAGGGAGACATTCTTTATCATGCCAAAGCTTGTCTCTAAAGTATACAAACTTCACTCTAGACTCATGACACTTGTTTGTCAGTCTTGGGAGACATCTCTCCCCCACCTGAACCGAGAGGAAACTCCCTTTGTGGCTCTCCCTCTGAGCTAATTGACTCTCTATGAGATCAGGCTCACTCTGGGTTTGCATCTTCGAGCACTTCGAGTCCATATTATTCATTGTCATGATCAAGAAAGGACTACTCCCGGGCCCATTTATCACAAGTAGACCCTTATGATAAATGTATCATATCTCCATTGGTCTGCAACACAATCTAGGAGAAAGTATGTTCGATGCTTACTAGGGCCATTCACCTGTGTTTATACATGTCATGTAGTTGGTATCCACAAGACTGAAGCTTTCTCATCCTACAAGGGGTGGCCAGTCCTTTGGGGTTGATCAAGCTAAGTCATCTTGAACCATATTTGACATATAAATGTTTCCTCATGAAACCAATGTCTTGGTTCCTTCATTTGACCATCTGAGGCATGTCAGGATGAAGTCCACATTCCCTCCTACCAGTCCATACAAGACCCTCCAAGGAGAATGTCTCATGATGCTACCTCAAACATCAACACTCCCTCTTAGCTAGGGAGGTATATTTTCATGATGTCTTCATCTAGTATTCCATTGACTGCTCTGTATTCAACTAGTAGCACACATCTACTACCATGTTATCGGTAGCTTGAATCATCTATCACAATCTCTGCGATCAAAGCAACACACAACTGCTTCAAGTGATCTGGTAATCTCCATGACAATCAGTTAGTAGCACACAACTACTACAATGCCATCCAATAGAACATGACTGTGTCGATCCATAATAGTACACAACTATCGTCCAGTGGTACACAACCACTACTAGTAGCACACAACTATTGTCCAGTGACACACAATCACTGCTAGTGGTACAAAACCACTATAGTAGCACACAACTACTGTCCAAAGACACATAGTCTCCGCCAGTGGTACACAACCTCCATAGTAGCATACAACTACTATCTAGAGACACACAGTCTCTGTCGGTGGTACACAACCATTGTAGTAGTTGTACTAGCATGATGTTACTGCATCATATATAAGCTATGCTCGCATAATGCAACTCAATCATATGCATCATCTCTAAGTTGTATTAGCATGATGCTAATGCATCATATCTAATTTGTATTAGCATGATGTGGAGTATCATCTACATCATCTCTAAGTCGTACTAGCATGATGTGAATGCATCATATCTAAGTTGTACTTACATGATGTAGATCATTGCCTCTGCATCATCTCTAAGCCATACTAGCATGGTATCAATGCACCATCTCTAATTTGTATGGTCATGATGTAATTCATATGCATCATCTCTAAGTTGTACTAGCATGATTCTACTACATCATATCTAAGTTGTACTAGCATGATGCAACTCAAGCATATGCATCATCTCTAATTTGTACTGGCATGATGCATCTCAAGACATATGTATCATATCTAAGTTGTACTAGCATGATGTTGAAGCATCATATATAAGTTGTAATAGGATGATACAGATCAACACTCCCTCTCAACCAAGGGAGAAATCTCCACAAGTCCTAACTTTTCCCTGAAGTACAAAAACTTCCCTTTGGACAAGTTCTTTGTTAGAATATTTGTTATCTGCTCATCTGATCCGAATTATTTTCAGCACGAAATGAGAGCGGAGATATAATAAAGAAATGTACAGAGATATTGCAGATATTCAATAATATAACAGAAATGTATCAGAGACGCAACCATAAACACAGATATAAAGTAATACACGATTTCTATTAATCAGAGAAATGTACAGAGACTGTAAAAATACAGAGTGAAAGACTCGCTAGAATGGTGGCAGCTTATCTCTGAGAAGACATGTGACGGCTACTCGCATTCGCAAGAAGATGATTACAATGAGGCTCTGAAGGCCCTTTTACAATAAATGGGAAAGCAAAAATTCCTAGACATCCAAAAACCTAACCCTAGGAGATGAAGCACCAAAAGTCATGTGGGCCCCGTTTGGGTAAGTGAGTACATCAACTTCCTGGGGTCGTAACTTTTGCATACAATCTTCGTTTTAGGTGTGTGATAGCTCGTTGGAAAGGTATTGTCAAGGAGATTCATTTTGGGGGCTCAATCATGCCTTCATCTATCATTGAGAACCTTGATCTCAAAAAAACTTCATTTGGACCCTCAAAATGGCCCCGGAAGTTAAAACCTGCTAAAAATAGTAAATTGCCAAAATGGCCAGAAAACTGTTTTGAGCCATTTGGAAAAGGTGGGTGGCCACCG
>ML779424.1:2642425-2687759 GCA_009831015.1 Picea engelmannii
CACCTGGATCAATCCTCCCTCCTTAGGAAGCAATGGTCTCCATTGCGTTGAGTTCTCGGGGGAGAGGGAAAAGCATTTGTTGAATCTGCATCTTGGTGAGCTGCTTGTCTTGCTGGAGAAGTGGCGTTGCTTAGCTTGTTGAAGGCTATCACGAAGCTTTGGTTGGAAGGTTTGGACCTTTTTAACCAGTTTGGATATTTTAGATGACTGTGTGCAGAAGGAATCTTCATGCTTTTCTACAACCTTGTCGACCTGCTTCTGTTGGATAGAAGGTGCTTGGGCCGAAGCTGTGGTGGGTGCAGTATCCTTCTGTTCACCCTTTGAACAGATTGTGGAGAAGATGAATTTTGTAGTATGAGAAACTACCTTGCAGCACTGTTTAGGTGGGGCAGTAGTTGGAACTACCTCTGATATCCTATAGAGATGACCCCCAAGAGTAATAATGACACTACGGGGTCGAGACTCATAGATAGCATGGTGTTTCCACATATATGGTTGGCCCAAGAGAACATCACAGACATCCAATGGGGCAACATCACATAATACCTCATCCTTGAAGGGTTGGATGTCGTATGACAATTGACACTGCTGGCTGACACGAAGATCTCGTCCTTGGCGAAGCCACCCGATGTTGTCTGGTTGCGGGTGTGGTGTTGTTGACAATCCCAACTGTTTGATGACCTCTGTTGAGATGAGGTTATTCTGGCTTCCACTATCAACAATAAAATGCAGCGGGGTCCCCTTCGCCCACATCTATGAATGAAAAAGGCGCTCCCCCTCTTCTGGATCTGTTGGTTCTTCTAGTTGAATTGTTGCGGTCGCGACAATAGCAGTGGGGTCCGCGTCGATGATCTGTCTTTTACCAGTATTTTCATAATCAGATTCTGAATCAGGGTTCGGCTCCTTGTCTTTGATCTCTGCCACCAATGACTGTTTTGAGCGACATTCATCGGTGTTGTTCCGAGGGCTTTTGTGGAAATCGCACCATTTTTTGGTGTCCTTCTTTGTCTTCCCATGACCCTTCTTTTCCTGTGGCTTAGACTGGTTTCCGGGAGACTGTTTGTTAGGGCTTTCTTTGTCATACTTTGGTTGTTGTGGATTTGCAGACCCGAACTCCCATTTGTTCTGGTGCTTAAATTTCTGCTCAATTTTAACATCATATCGATAGGCAGCACCGAGTGATGAGATGTCCAAAAAATCCATTTCAGTTTGGATGTATCTGTGTAGAGCCCCACGGTATTTCAGAACCAAATGTCGTTTGGAGTCTTTGATACCCAGCTTGGTGCGCAAGGTATGGAAGCTATTGGTGAACTATGGAACTGATTGGCCCCTCTCTTGGCGCAGTGTGGTCCATCTCATATATTGGTCCTCATAGTTTCCAACAGGGTAGTATTGTTCCTTTACCGCATCCATAAAAAAATCCCAAGTGGGCTCGGCTCCATATATTCCAGACTCCTCTGTGGAACTCTTCTCCCAGTAAGTTTCCCACCAATGTTTGACATGGGGGAGAGCCTTAAGGAGTGTGAAGGTGATATTTTCCTTGTCAAAAAAATTATGAACAGAGAAATAACCTTCTAGCAAATTTAACCATTTATCTAGGGCATCTGCATCTATTTGACCTTCAAATACGGGAATATCAAAATTAACCTGTACCTTGAAAGGTGAGGTGCCTCCAAAGTGGCTGCTTGATGAAGATGCGCCTGATGCTATCGGTAGGCGTTGAAGGATGTGGGAAAAATTCTCCATCATTTCGTCCCTCTGTCGCGTGAGAGCTTGCTCAAGCAACAGACTGATAGGATCGTCTGCTCCATCATTTTTCTTTTCTTCCGCCATTGAGGGTTTCTTGGGTGTGCGAGAGTGATTGTCTTCAAGAGAGACAAGATCGAGACCCAACTTGATATACTCGGACCTCATCAGGGACATGCACTGAAAAACGATCAAGAGCAGCCTGCTCTGATACCACTGATCCAGATTATTTTCGACACGAAATGAGAGCGGAGATATAATAAAGAAATGTACAGAGATATTGCAGATATTCAATAATATAACAGAAATGTATCAGAGACGCAACCATAAACACATATATACAGTAATACACGATTTCTATTAATCAGAGAAATGTACAGAGATTGTAAAAATACAGAGTGAAAGACTCGCTAGAATGGTGGCAGCTTATCTCTGAGAAGAGATATGACGGCTACTCGCATTCGCAAGAAGATGATTACAATGAGGCTCTGAAGGCCCTTTTACAATAAACAAGAATGCCAAAATTCCTAGACATCCAAAAACCTAACCCTAGGAGATGAAGCGCCAAAAGTCATGTGGGCCCCGTTTGGGTAAGTGAGTACATCAACTTCCCGGGGTCGTAACTTGTGCATACGATCTTCATTTTAGGCGTGTGATAGCTCGTTGGAAAGGTATTGTTGAGGAGATTCATTTTGGGGGCTCAATATTCCTTTGGCTATCATTGAGAACCTCGATCTCAAAAAACCTTCATTTGGACCCTCAAAATGGCCCCGGAAGTTAAAACCTGCTAAAAATAGTAAATTGCCAAAATGGCCAGAAAACTATTTTGAGCCATTTGGAAAAGGTGGGTGGCCACCAATATCCACCTGGATCATCATCGGTGGAGATATACTGGATTTTTATTTCTCTCTTCTAGACTCGATCACGGATGTAATAATACTTGATCTCAATGCGCTTCGACCTATCATGGAACATCAGGTTCTCTGAAAACTTCACACAACTTTGATTATCATATAATATCACAGTCTAATCCAACACCTGATCAAATAGTCCATAAATTGACTTATAGAGCCATATTACTTCCATACAAGCATCACATGTTGCAATGTACTATGCCTTTGTAGTGTTGAGTGCCACCGAATTTTGTTTCCTGCTAATCCAAGATATCATGGCTAAGCCCAAACTGAAATAGGTACCATATGTACTATGCCATCCGCACTCCCTTCCCAATCAAAGTTTTTATAGGATCAGATCAATCTCATCGGAATCGGAAGAAGACACATTTAGTTTCTTCAGATTCATCACCATTGGTGTAGCCATGGGTTTATAGTTCAACATCCCAAACTTATTTAATAAATCAACTGTGTACTTCCCCTAACTCAGGAATATCTCATTAGTTCTCTACCACACCTCTAGTCCTTAGGAAGTAGTGCATCATACCAAGGTCCTTCATTTCAAACTCAAAGATCAAATCCCTCTTTCTACGAGAACCCTCTTCCCACGAACCTTGATTTGTAATTTTCTATGATACCATCCACTACATGGTTGATCTTATAGATCCACTTGGAATTCATCACAAAATTCTCTTCCTCTAATGGCATATTTCATTTTCATGCATCGAACTTCTTGATCCTCCTCTTCTTACCAAGACTCAATCCGGCGACTACTCATGCCCTGGATCCAAATCCTCCAATGCAGTTAGGGTTGCCTCGTGGCTCCACCTTGCTTATGACTCTTGATGTTGCACTACCTTTCCAAAGTTGATAGCCATTGTTTTGCACCAAAAACCATACCATTTCTTACCAACTTATCATAAATACGGTGTACATCCCCCTTGTCCACTTCTACATGTTCAACCACTATCTCCGTGAAATCCCATGTACCAAAATGAAGATTCGCCTCCATGGATCACTCTCACATGCCTCATAGCACTGTGTTACTAATATTCTCTATTGCAAAGAGTTCCTCATCAGTCGTTGCCTCAAGGGCCCTGTGGATCTTGTCACTGAGCAGCACATACAACATATCATTGATCTCGACCTTCCAGGGACTGACCATTTCAATCATGTTTTGTTGTCTCCAACCACGATCTCAACCTGGGTAACATTGATGTCAGACCTATACAAATTTTTTTGCACCATCAAGGCAACCTCTTGCTCGACTTCGCACCAGATGGTAGAGTCTAGAGCCCCAATGCCCTTTGAATTTGTGACTCGGCCTCTCACGTGTTCTCCACTACTCAAGAGCGAGCCAACAACTCATCACCTAAAATAATTGGCTTCTCGTGACCTTTAAGGATCGATGGAAAAAAAGAATTATTTGTTTTGACGATTCCAATGTCAACGACATCTGATCTTTCCTCAGCATAGAACAACACTAAATTGTTATCCATCTGGGCATTAAATGAGTGATTTGACCTAGACATCGATAATATCTGGTTGGGGCTGCAAATCTTGGATGAGTCAATATTCCTAAGGATAATGGCAATGCTCCACTCATTGAACCCCATCAGATCATTCTCCTTTTTGAGGTTTTTGCATTTATGTAGGTTTGAGGGCCTTTTTCCCACCTCTAGGTTTTCGAGCCGGTCATTCTCTTGAATCGTGTGGTAAGGAACTAACGTGTTTGAAATTTTCAATTCTACCTCTATGGGAAATAGATTTTGGAATCCATGTGCAGAAGATTATGTTGTGTTAGATGTAGGGAATAAAGATAGTATATTTGAATCTTAAATCAGAAGCTCTAATTGCAACGGTCAAGGAATGGAGTCCCAACTCATGTGAGAAGTGGGGAACAAACCCCAAATGTTGTGATTATTATTAATATGAGACATGACCGCAAAGCTCGCGTGGGCATAGATGAAATTGGTACAGGATCTACAACCGTTCATGGATAAGGAGGCCTAGTCGTAGGCCATGGCCGCATCAAAGGTTATGTCAAAGGTTCCCGACCAGTGCCTTTGTTTCGTAAAGGAATTTCGAATCTCCGCAGCGTAGCGACCCCAAGGCCTTCTATGGACTCCCATATATTTTATTGGCCGATGCTTCCTTTTCATTGCCTTGGATTTTATCCAGAGTAGAAATCTATTTTATTGGGCCCTCCCATGAGGAAGTCAAGCCCAGTCCTGCTCTGATACCTTGTTGATTTTTCATATGAGATAATATTGTATATATGGATATATATTATTACAAAGATGAGTGTTTCATATATATAGAACATACGGTGACCATCCATGAAAGGATGGGTCCCTTGGATAATAAATAACTACTTATTTATTATATATATTTATACTAAACTATTTTTCACTTTTTACTTTTCACATTATGAATATCGACCATAGTTACAATTTCAACACACAGATCATGATAACATTTAATATAGTATCTCTGGATGCAACCACACGTTCGACAACTACCTCAAGGTGCCCCCCATGGCTCCAGGTTAGGCCCTCATGGGAATTGAACCTTTCCCAACGGTGAAAAACTCATCGCTTTCCACCATTGGATCCAACCCCTTTGGACACCATGCAAAAAACTTTAACCATGTGTGATATACAATATTACCATATACCAAAGCTTATATAATCTCACATGCAAACCATAAGTATCACATCCACTATTGAAACCTTGCACTTCTGACTTGTTTATTTATCACATGAGTTTATTCCCATATAGGGAATTTAAAAGATTTTAACCATAAAACCTATGATAATTATGCCATGATAAAAATGGAAAGATTGTTTTTTTTATGCATGAGAAAACATATGCAACATAGTTTTCACATTCAATTACTTCAATTGCATGAGTAGAATGACTTTAAAATCCTTTTGCATTTGTGACCAAACATGGCTTGGACTTCTTTGATTATCAAGTGAATATGAAAGACAATCAAAATAGACTTATATAAATACGCCCAGGTTCTCCATAGTAGTTGAAACTTTTAATGATCCCATCTCTGAAGCATAAGTGCATAAGTACTAAGAGAATGATTTGAAAATAAATGTTTTTTTTTCTTTAAAAGGGGACCCCACCTATTAGCTATGTAATAATGATAATCATAGGTTTCACAATAATTTGCGAGCTTTTAATATAGGTGACGAAAATTTGAGTCAATAGAGTTGAGGCCATGAATCCAAAAGGATGGATCCTAGGCTGACTCTAAAACACACACCAATCTCACATAGAATCTGACTCAAAAATTTAGCACTCCCTCTTAACGAGGAAGGTATACCTCTTGGCACAATCATCATCACTGCTTCTACACTTCTGCACATCTCGGCCATTGTCTTGTTGAATTTCACGAATCCATACATCATAAGAAGTTTTGCACTTCCAATGGAGTAGTGTACTAGCCTTTGTTAGAGTAGCATACCAACCTGTGTTGGGGTAACATACCAACCTATGTTGGAGTAGCATACCAACCTACATTGGGGTAACATACCAACCTGCATTGCAGTAGCATACCAACCTGCATTGGGGTAGCATACCAGCCTGCGTTGGAGTAGCATACCAACATGCACTGGGGTAGCATACCAGCCTGTGTTGGAGTAGCACACCAACATGTGATGGGGTAACATACCATCCTACATTGGAGTAGCATACCAACCTGCATTGGGGTAACATACCAACCTTCATTGAAGTAGCATACTAACCTGCATTGGGGTAGCATACAAGCCTGTGTTTGAGTAGCATACCAACCTGTGCCGAGGTATCATACCAACCTGTGTTGGAGTATCATACCAACCTGCACTGGGGTAACATACCAGCCTGTGTTGGAGTAGCATACCAACATGCGATGGGGTAGCATACCAGCCTGTGTTGGAGTAGCATACCAACCTGCGTTGGAGTAGCATAACAACATGTGTTGGGGTAACATACTAGCCTGCGTTGGATTAACATACCAACTTGTGTTGGGGTATCTCCCACTACTGTGGATCACATCACTTCCCTCTACTAGGGAATACATTAATTCTCACTACTGGAAAAAAGAACATTTGGACCACTCCAAGCTTGTCCCTGACAGAGGCTTGGTCAACATATATGCTACATGTTTGTCAGTAGAAATATACTAGAGCAAGTGTCTCATCATAGTCTTCTCCCTCTTGCTGGGAGAATCCTCTTAACACAAATCAGGCTTTGTACATCTCTAGGATATTTATTTGCAACATGCTTGATCTTGTAGATAAACTTGGAAGTCACCACTGACTTCCCTTCCGGTCTCAGAACCAAGGAAAATATATATATCCCAGTCCTTCTGACTGGATTCCTCCTCGGTCATTATAGCAAAGTATACTGAAGCAAGGGAATCTTCCCATAAGATCTCATGTTTCGTCGAAGCCTCTAAAGATTCAATCTAGCCTTCTCAACCCAAGGCATATGTCTGTCAGTTCTGGAAGACGTCTCTCTCTTCCATCTGAATATGAAAGTATCTGAGTCTCCATTCTCCCTATGAAGCTTGACTCCCTATGATATTGTATAATATTCGGAGCCATCTTCTCCTCATGATATGGCTCATCAATGTTGCATCCTACAAAGTTTCATGGGACCACATTGGTCTCTTCTTGGTTACTACAATGATTCTGGGTAGGCCCTTCTGGCTCTACTAACTCTTGTTGATGATCTGAAGAGTGATCAATTGCACTAGAGGGATTTGTTCATTCATCTTTGGATCCTTTTGTTCCTTACAATCAATATCCATATGAGATACTATGCATCTCGCAAAAGTACCCTTCTTCTTATTCTTCTTATTCTTCTTCTTTGGTACATGGATGTATAGGGTCATGTATACAACTTCTTATCTAGATAGTCTTCTCCATGTCTCAAACTAGAGACCATCTAATATGTTGTCTCCTGCAACCGTCATTATAGCTTCCCTCAGATTTATCATCTATGACTTGCCCAGAACAAGGACAATAAAGAGAAAAACAATATATGAGAATAAGATTCTTATAATAATAAAAACAAGAACGGGAACAATAATCACAGTAGATCCTTCTCAGAGCTATTGCTTTTGACCTGCCTGGAAAAAGAACCAAAATAAAAATACAATAATAAGAAATAGGAACAACACTCTTCTAGTGTTGTGATCAATCATTCCTCCATGGTAACCTGCCTAGAACAAGAAAACAAGAACAAAAAGTATAATAGCATTTTCATAAGAACATATATATGTCAACAAGAATAAAAAGGCAATCTCATGGTAATCATCATATCATTACCAAGGTGACCTGCCTAGAAGCAAAACAAGAAGTATCTCCTAGAGGAGATGTTAGTTCATCTTGCGACCAAGTACAATGAGCATTTATATCAATAGTACGCACATGTTGCCAAGTATTCATTGTATCTAGCAGTAATAGAACCTTTCAAGGATTGTTTTCACAACTAGTAATGTAGAAATTATCCAACTAGATATGTGCAAATTGCAAACTTATTAATTTAATCAATCAAACCTGGACCTGGAGTCTTATCTTCAAGAACAAGTGTTGTTGATTTTGTTCCAAGTCTCCTTCACTCAAGATGACAAGTATTCTCTTAAACTTGTCCCCTGTACTTAAGACAATATGCTTTCTTGACAGAAATCTGAGTTAGAGAATATAATGCAAATAAACTCTAAAATCTCAACCTTAATCAATCTAATACTTTGACTAGAGTCAACTTATAACTTTAACTTTGAACATAGGTTACTATAACTTCAATAGATCAAAATACAACTAGATGTTCATAAGATTACAATAATGCCATAACAACTAGAGGCATATGAAAACAATCAAACATGGAGTGTGTTGTTCCTCCGAATGTGTTGGGTCTGAGATCCCTCTAGATCTACAATTGTAAGAGATCCCTTCTCCTGCAACCACACTCAAAATAGTGATATAGTTTAAATATATATAAGTACATACCTTCAACAACATCGACAGGCAGTGGCACCATTAGGTAGCAATGAAAAGCAATGACGAAATTTAAAACTTCAAAGGTGCTCCAACTTGTAATATAAAGGTAGCTGGAGATGTGCTAGGGTAAGGTGCACTAGGAAAACCAAAAATTAGTCCCAAAACTTCACAAAAACTGGCACTGCAACTGGTGCTTCAACTGACATTGTCATTGGTGTTGCAATTGGTATTGCAACTGGTGTTGCAACTGGCATGAAGAAACTGGCATGAAGGAAATAGCACGAAGGAACTGCAACTGGCACTGCAGACCTAGGGTTTTATGAGGAAACCCTAATTTCTCAACTTCAGAAATTTGCAGATCTGATCCGAGGAAGAGATGCAGCCTACTTAGGCGACCTTCTTAGTGAGTTCAGTAAGTGTTCAATGAGCTTAAAAATGGGGGAAATTGTGGATCTTCCTTCCAATGGTTAGACTATTATGAAGGAAACTAACTCTGATACCATGTTGAAATTTTGGTATGCTTGTTTAACCATAGACAATGTCACATCATTGTCACCCAACCATAGGAATTCACATATGCCACCCCCAAGCACACTAACCTTTACTTAGAATAAGTATGGTAAGCCTACTCCAAAACCAACATATAAACTCTAGTTGCTAACTGCAGCAACAACTCAAGACAAGTAGAGCGCTCCTTCTCCAATGGTAGCGCACAAGAGAGAGAGTCTCCATATCCACAGAATAAGTGACATACACAACTGCAGTAGCTGCAGTTGCACTACTCTCTCAACCTTGCGCCATACTTAGCAAGAATATCTCCAAGAGTTTCACCAAGAGAATCACTTGATAGCGCTAGAGAGAGACCAGGATCAAGAGATGACCATATGCCCGTATTCCTCCTTGTAGTTGCAGTTGCATCTCTCCATAAGACTCATGCTCTGACTAGGTATCCAAATGAGCTAAAATGTCCTCTATTTATATTAATCTGTCCAATGACTTTTCTAGCTGGGCCGACCAAACTTTCTGGTAATTATATTTTCTATTTATCTTTTTCCTGTGGAGTCGACTTGTATTTCTGGAAGATAATATTATAATATCATTTATTCTACTAGGTCGATTCGTCTTCTAGGGTTTCCACACATTTGTTTAATGGTTCACTTACTTCTGAAATTTTCTATTATAAGTCATAGGTTACACGTGGAGGTTAATAGCTCCCACATCTACCAAAACATCAACAATTATCACTTCCATGTTTGGCATATGTGTTGAGGCAACCCACAGAAAACTAATTCGCCCTAACCTCAATTTAGCCTCGTTCTCACGTGCTAAGATTATCCATGTCTTATTCATGTATCCATTAGCACAAGTTTTGAGGAGGTTGTTGAGCCCTGAATTGACTACAATTTTGCTATACATGAACCCTATGGTTTCTACCTTCCACCTCATCCACTCATGCACACATCCTTTAGTGGTGCACTCCACTATGAGGCCTACTTAATCTTGTTCACACCTTGCACACATGTGAAATGACTAGTGATGGTTTGACTTGTTCAAAGGAGGTCCACTTGCACACTTTTGAGGAGATAATGTGGGGCAATATCTAAACATTCAACCTTTTGAACTTTTTCATTGGAATCCGACGAAACAAATCTTGGTAAAATCACCATTTTTTGTTGTTTAAATTGCATTTTTGAATGCATAAATGGATTCATCACCTTGAAAAACCCTCGGGGAACTTAAATTATATAGAGTCAATCACTCAAATATGGAGTTCCAACAAGTTTTGGCCACATTTCAAGCAAAATTGATAAAAAAAAATTGCTTGTAAAAACACCAAAATGTCAAATGTTTAGACTACACAAATAATGTGGATTTGGTGTGGACCCATTTGTACAAGTACCCAGGGCACATGGTCTATGGTGGCATCTACATGGTTTATTTGGTCAAAGGTGGTTAGATCACACAATTACCAAGGGTTCTCTCTCTCTCTCTCTCTCTCTCTCTCTCTCTCTCTCTCTCTCTCTCTCTTCAAGGACATGTGCATGCATGAATAGTTTATTGAGATGGTGGTTGTTATGTGGACACAAGGTACTCGTTCCTAGGGTGCACTTGAGGAAGGAATATTATATTGTTTAGTCAAGTCAAAGCGAACACAAATATCAAGTTCTTAGGGTGCACTTACTCGAGGGATTATTTAATTGTTATATTGCTAAGGAAGCTCAAATACCATGGGGCCACTAGTTCATGGAGGTATTTTATATTATTTCTTCGTCGAAAGGCTTCCAAAAGAAGTTCTCAAGCATTACACTTGACATTTGCATGCATTTCTATAAGAGCGCCCTCATAAATGAGTTATACACTTGGCATATTAATCATCCATTAGAAATTCACCCTACTCCCTTGACCAAGCAATATTATTATTATTTGGAGGTGGTTATTTCTAGAAGAGTGCCCTCTTCGTGGAGCCTTACACTTGTCACTCATGCACACATTTTGGAGAGTGCCTTACATCATTGACTAGGCATTTCCTATTATTTTATTGAGGTGGTTATTTGTTGGAGAGTGCCCTCATCATGGAGCTTCACACTTGCACTCATGCACCTACCTTGGAGATGCACCCTCCCTCTTTGACTAGGCATTTTATTATTATTTTAGAGGAGGATATTTCTTGGAGAGCGCCTTGCACATGGAGGATACAAGTGGCTCTATGCATGCACCTTGCATGAGTTAGAAGGTTGGGAAATATGATGTGTGGCATCACTTTCATCTAGGATATTGTATCTGTTTGTTTCCTATGGGCCTTTTGACCTAATTTTCCCACTTAGGAAATTGTTGTAAATACTTTAATATTTTCTAGAGAAAAATAATATTTTATTGTAGAGGAGAGTTAAGCTAAAACCTATATAAGGTTTTTCTCTCTCCATTTGCAGTTCGGATTTGATTAATGGAAGAACCTGTGAGCAAGCTAGGTCCAAACTTGTGGAATGAAGGTAAATTATCTATTTAAGTTACGATAATTTTTCTTCTACAACTTTGTATGTGTGGCTACATGTTTTTGGAGCACCATTGGAGACTTCTTATTGTAGGTTGTGATTATAAGAGTTAATCTGTGAGCCAAAATGAGTCACTTTGCCACATTGGAGAAGGTAAAATCTTATTGTTTTGTTAGCACCATGATTTTCATAGCTAAGGTTAGAGGTTTGTTAGAAGTTTTCAAATTCATGCATGTTAGCACCAATATTGTTTTTATTCCTAGCATCATCTAACATCTCTAAGGGTCTGTTTCAAAAGGAAGCTTTATCATTTATTATTTCCATTTCCATCTGCAACTGTGCACTGCAAAATTTGTTGCACGCCGCACAGAGGATTTTTTCACGCAAAGGATTTTTTCACGCAGGAGATTTTGTCATGCAGAGGATTTTTCCGTGCAAGGGATTTTTCCGCGCAGAGGGTTTTGTCACGCAGAGGATTTTGTCACGCAAAGTATTTTGTCATGTAGAGGATTTTGTCGTGCAGGAGATTTTGTTAAGCAAATTATTTTTTCGCACTAAGAATTTTGTCACGCAGGGGATTTTTTCATGCGGAGGATTCTATTGCGCAAAGGATACATGGCACGTTGCATAAATGACTGGTTTAGTGGTCAACTTAAAGATCACTTTCTAACCAAATGGAGAGGAATTTTGAAAATCCCCGAGAGGTTTTTGTCGAGGACAAACCAAATAATAAAAACCTATCTCATATTTGTAAAAGGTGTCATGGATTGGGAGAGTCAAAGGAATCATTGAGCCCTATTTTTCATTTTTCATGATTTCCTATTTGATACATGTTTTTGTGACACGTATTTCGGCTAGCTGGAGATGAATTTCAAGAAACCAAAAGAATTTTTTCTTTAGAACGAGCTTACCTGCAAAAATCGTTCTCAGATGTTACACAACTATTACAGTTTGAGAATTACAAGTGGCATTTTGAATTCTATTTTTCAGAATTTCGCCTCCTGCAAAACAGAAAATCAGTTAAAACGTGTCATTTTCTATTTGTAACTGTTTCTATTTTGGGAAATGGGTTGGAGTTCGAAATGGTGATCTGGAAAGGACCTATAGTGCTATATATTTCATGGTACAAGAGTAGAGAAGGGTTGGACCCTTGGGGAAGAAGACTTGCTTATTTCCTTGAAGTTAATGCAAAAGTTTCCTTTTCTTGAAATTTGAGATTCATCATAGTGTTTATGTTCAGTATGTGTTTCTTGTATATCATTTCCATGATTATGTTTTTCTGCTAGCATTTTCTGAGAGTAAGTGGTAGGAATTCATTCATGTTTGATTCTCCTTTCACACTGATGATACTTGTTATGTGTTAATGGTTACTTTTACAGAATTAATCTTCATTTGATGCTCTGTTTTGTAATTAATCTTTGTGTCATTTCTTCTAAAGCTGCAACAGATATTCATCCATTGATTGATGCCTGTAGTGTAGTGGGATTTTTTCTCATTTCCTTCTCCAATTTCATATCATTTATTTGTTGAGCATAGCACCTATTTTGCCTCAAATCTGTGGAAAGAAGCCAACCAGCTGGTGACTGTAAAAACATTGAAATTCAGGCCTTGACTCCATTGCCCAATGGTACCTTTTCATTGTTTGTCCTACTAGCCCTTTCAAAAACAAAAACAAACGTGTCTTATTGCACAATCTGACCTTTATGCATTTACTGATGAATCCTTTGAGTTATTACCAGTCATTAGACATATGAGAGAGCCCTCTCTGGTTGTATAGGTCAAAATACAATCTAAAGTTGGTTGAAACAATTACCTTGGGGTTTTCTTTGATACAACCCAAAGAAATTTTCGAGTGTTAACATTTTGGCGCCATTGTCGGGGAATGAAAGTTGCATTTTCCCTGGGAGAAACGACAAGATTAGGACTTGATTTCTGATGGTAGACAAAGGTCAGACACAATAAGGTTGTACATTTCCATCTGGCGACTCCAATCAAGCTTCAAATGTGATTCAGAGACTCCACTGGAGGACGAGATCCATTGACAGAGGTGTTATCACTGAAATTTCGTCTGTAAATGGTTACAAGAATTCAGCATCGCCAAACAATTACGAGGTCACCCATGGACCAAAATTACCATAAAATCATTTCTAAAGGGTCAAAAACTATACAACCAGTGACAAAATTAAAGTGCGCTATGACTACACAGGGCACGCGTGCACATGCGCAAAACAAAAACGCAGGAAAAGCGCACATGTGCCCGATGCGTGACTATGGTCACAAAAAGCCGCACACATGTGAAAACAGAACATTTATGAGAGTGGTCGGCCTCCCACCCACTTCTGGTTCAGCTTCCAAGTTGATTTGACACTCAAATCTAGACTGGATTCGACTGGGTGGCTGGTCAAAGACCTAGAAATGCCCTAATTGGCCTCTTTACACACTACAAGTTGGTTGCAAAATACCTCAAAGAGGTGCTATAAAAAGGCCATGGATGCACTTCATTATTCAAGGAATTCAATAGCAAAGTTATGTTGCTACTATTCTCTTGAGGAATCCTCTATTCTCACCAAGAGTATACTAGCACCATTGCATTGGGAAACCATCTCACCCCTTGAATGGATTAGCAAAGAATTATTTCACCATTTTTATTTCAAAGTTGTAAGATGAGCTTATTTGTGGGGGTCCAAGTGCCCTCCCTTGGAGGAAGAAGGGACTCATAGTCCTCTTTATTCTCGGTGTTTTCTTTCACTAATATCAACCTTGCCATTGGTGACATGGGTCTTATTGTTTCTTTTGTCCTTATGTCCCTATGTTCACTAGTTTAGTTGTTATTTCATTTCTTAGTTTAATTCTTAGTTGTTCTTTTATATTTCTTTCTCTAACCCTTTTCCTTACAGCTGTCCTACTTAGCAAACCCAACTAAGCTTTCAAGCACCTCTGTTTTGCTCACTAAGGTGACGAAAGAGGCGCAACAGATTGGTGACTCCACTGGGGAAAGGTATCAATTTCCTACCCCATTTGGGTTTTTCTAGCTCTTCTTTTGGTTTATTTAACTTGTAGGTGCATTAACCGGACTAAGCTGACCTACAAAACATCCAATTCCAAGTTGAATTGGGAGAATTCCATCTGGAATTTTCTTTCACAGTCGTGTGTCATCTGTGCGTGGGTTTTTTGGCCCATAGACACGCATTGTGCGCACATGTGCCTAAGTCACAGTTATGTTCTGTGCACCTGCACCCATAAGCTCGTTTCAGTCTACGCACAGGCGCTTAGTGCGCCTCTGTCTCCACTAAGACCTGTGCAAAAAATACACATTGTAAGGTTTTTTGAGATTTGGGGAAGGCCCTTAGCCTTCTTAAAAGTGATTTCATGCATTTTTTAAGCTGCACCACACTTAGTCCCCTCTTCATATAAAGGGATTAGTCAAAACACATAGGCACTTAGGGGGTTTAAAATCATTATTTCCTCTTTTTCTTTCATTTTTGCCACATGGATGGCTTGCTTTGACTAAAAATATAAGTTGGAAATCATTTGTAATCACATAAAACTTGCATTGGGACTAGAATTTGGATAACAATCACTTAGTATGCTCTTCTCTCACACTTCCAAGTGACCTTGAGAATCAGAAAAATATTGTGGGACAATTTCATCTCCCTTAAGAAGATTAAAACCTTTAGGAGAGGACAACAACCCCTCTTGGGACTCCTCTTAGTTTACTTTTCAAACACATCTTAAGATTGTAATGGGCCCATACATGCCCACATGCTACAAAGATAGGATAGTGTTGAAATTTACTTTCTTAGATTAAATCACTAGGGAAGTTTAAAGGTTTTGTAACAGGCCCATACATGCCCACATGATCCCAATCTAGGATAGTTTCAAAGCTTTTCTTAGATTAAATCACAATAGGGAGTTAAAAGAATAGTAAAGGACCCACATGTCCACATGCTAGCTTCTTAGGGACTTTTGAATTACGCAAGGTTGTACCAAAGGCACTTAGTTAATTAGGTAATCAACACTTGTAAGGACCAAGCGAAGTCCACATGCAGCAAGGTGACACCTAATTCATTAAAACGTTGGCACACTTTCACTCATTCACACACAAAAGTCACTTATCACTCACATAGTTTCTTCTTGAAATGTGGAGGTCAAAGTAAGTTTCCTCCAAAGGGATTCTGAAACACCCCACCCTTTTCTTGATGAAACTATCCACTCCCATTTAATTTCAACAAGGTTGGTTCACACCCCCAATCTCTCAAACAACTACATCTAAAATTTTTCTAAAAACTCACTAAGTTTTCCTCCACGGGAGGTGCCAAAAGAAATTTTTTAGTCTAGGTAGGATTTCAGGGATAGGCATCCAAATAACTCCCGGTTATCTAGTTCTCACATTGTCAAAACAATAGAAGTTGTCAAATAGGGAACTAAAAATCCTCCAAGTCAAGTATTCCTAACACCATAAGGCAGGGAGATACCTGTGAAGGGTTGAAGGCCGAGGTCTGGTTGTTCTGTGCGTCCCCCCTTGAGGCACCCACCTCTTGGACGAGATCCAACCCGTGACCCATTTCTTAGGCCAAAAATCTAAATGTCGCACTTTGACCGAGGTACCTAGTGACCAAATTTTAGGACATCTACCCAGGTGGCAATTGTGGGTTGCAATTGCACCTTGATCGGATTTTGTGTGGCTATTGGGAAATATCGCCAGCTCTTTTGGGATATGCCCCCTTTACCCCTCATTATAACTGATCATTTCATCCTTCACTAGTTTCTCTTCCAGTGACTTCAAACCCCACTGTTGAGTACTATTCGAAGGTCCAGTGCTATTTGAGAAGAAGGACGTTACATCTTTAGGACATGAGCATTTGTTTTCTTTGATTCCCCACGCAGACAAAACCCACTTATCCACATACATGCTTCTTTTTCAAAACACTTTATGTATGATGCACTTCTAATTACATTTTGATCTAGATATATATTGTGTAAAGTTCAAAATTTGCAACAAAGGCTCTTATTTATTTTCTCTCATTGCATTTTGCACACATCCACTCAGCTAGTCGGACATCATAGGGGACCCACAGAACCCCCGTCGTTCCAGACGCTTACTAAACCTCCCTCTTATTTTAGGGGGAGTTCCTAGTCTTGCCAACTCATCGGCACCACCTTCACACACTCCTGTGAGTGCCACTGTCTTAGGATCATCTTTGCTTGGTTCCACATTACTTGGTTCCACTTCCCAAGGTCCTCCTTCCACTCATTCTCCTTTACACAGAAGCAGGGGGCCAACTTCCTCTCAAGGGGGAAGTACCAACCCACCTAGCCCCCCTCAAGGGTCAGGTTCACAACACACTCGCACCATGGCTGGAGCTAATCCTCGCCCCCCACTGTAGATGCCATATTTGGCCTCTCTTAACATACCAGATCTAAGCAAACTCACCAATGATCCTATATTGCATGACCCCACATGGCCTGCAATGCCTACCAAACTACCTTCAGACATCCACAAGTTTGAAGGAAAGGCAGATGATGACCCTGCCAACCATGTCATGAATTTCCACCTATGGTGCTCTTCCAACAACATTATGGATGATTCCATCAGACTACGATTATTTCAATGCACACTCACTGGCCCATCAGCCAAATGGTATGTAGATGAAAAATCAGGGTCCCGTGCGACTTTCGAGTCCTTGGCCAAAGCATTTTTGACCTTCTTCCAATTACCAATCCGCCATGACAATGGTCTTGAACTACTCTCTAATTTCAAACAAACCTCAGCCACACATATCGTTGATCACATTCACGAGTGGCGTAGACGACATAGTTTGTGCAAAGCTGAAACCACCAAACAACAACGTCTTGACTGGTTTCTCAAATCACTTGTCTCTCTCCTTGGTAAAGATGTAGCTTCCACCTTCCCTCAATTTGAAGAGGAGGCTATTAGTAAGGCTCAACAATACGACCTCATCTATTCACAATCAGGGTACTTATACACGGTACTTCCTGATCTCCCCAAACACGTGCCATTCAGTCAAGACAAACCTGGGATGTCTCACTCAGTAGATGGATTGATTGGTAATACCACACACCATAGTCCTCAACCCCAACCACCACCAATGTATGGCACACCTCAATATCCACCAGCGTATGGGGGAACCTCTTATTACCCCCCACCCCCTTATCAACAGCCATACCCTGTTGCTATTCCTCTGCCCATCAGTGGGCCACCGCCGGCACCCCCAATACACCCACCTATCCAAACAAGTTCTGGTACCCCCTCTACCTCATCTTATACTTTGAATACTAGCGAAAGCGCCATGCCTTCCTATGTACCTTACAGATCACAAATCCCACAGAATCCGTACTTTCCATTCCCTAATCCTCCACAACCCATGGCACCCCCAGACCCTCATGCTGGGGTAAATTTTGTTCAACCCTCTCCTGTTCAACAATATCAAAATTTCGAACGGTTGAATATGGAAAATCCAACCCATCCGTCAAATAATGCCAAAAATAAAGGAAGAAACAAGAACAATAACAACCCAGGCCAAGGCAGGAATCAACCCCAACAAAACCAACCTACTGGGGGCAACCAGAACCAAGGGAATCAAAACCCCCAAGGCGGCAATAACAACAGGCGTCAAGGGAGAAATAACGATACTATCAAAACATCTTTCCCTTGTGCCCTTTGCGGTGAGTTTGGTCATTATACTCATCATTGCCCCCAAATCGTTGATTTTAAATGGCTAAAAGACATAGGCAGCCTACCACATCCTCCAGCACTACCTACCCCTCAACAGGCCCCACAACAATACGTGCAACAACCCCCCACAGTCGTGTTGCAGAATCCCATTCCACACCAAGGTGTGATACACACCCAATAGGACACGCAACCCACCCCACCTCAGTTGGGACAATACCTCAATCCAAACAATCCCGTAGATCGTATTATCCTTCTCAGCAGTGAGGAAGAAATCCTTCTGCAAACACGTAATCGTCAATATCGTACACCCATTGAGTCTCCTCCCATTTCCCCAGAAACAACCCCAACACCGACGGGACCCCTGTTGGTGATCCCTCACCCTAACGCCAAAACACCTCTTCGCATCCCTCACATCCCATTGCGCAGGAATGTCCACAACCCCCAGGCTAGGGCAACTCATAATTACAGTTTGGTCGATGACTTAGCACAATCCCCGATGGCCATGTCAGTCTTAGAGGTCCTTCAAACTTGTCCCACTCAGCGGAAATCATTACTTTTCGCCTTGGGGGCAGTCGACCTCGCGGATACCCAACTCATCACATTTTATCTCGACAGTGGAGAACCTCACCTTCCTTCTCTAATCGCTTTTCAAATCCCACTAAAAATTCAGAACATCACAGTTCATCGATGCATCATCGATGAAGGTGCATCCACATGCATTATGTCCAAATATGTATGGCAGAAACTTGGTTCCCCCGAACTCATACCATCTGCCATTACCTTACGAGCTTATGATGGATGACCATTGTCTCCTGAAGGGCTCTTCCAAAATGTCCTTGTAGAACTCGGGGGCAAGACCATTCTCATCGACATTGAAGTTATTGACGCCCCACTTGATTATAATATCATGTTCGGTCATAGCTACATGTACGCTATGAAGGAAGTTGCCTCTTCCGTCTTTCGAACGATGATGTTCCCCCATAACGGGAAGATCATTACCATTGACCAAGTCTCACATTACGAGCCTAACCCTTCTGCCAACATCGATAACATTCTTCCTCTCATCCACATGAGTCATGACGCATACCCACTCATCGAAATGGGTCCTGGAATTTTCAAAGACCCATCATTATTAGGAACTTACCATGGTGCACCACCACTCCTTCATCCTTCCAATCAAGTATGCATCGTATCATCCAACGGAACTGACATAGAGGATACCCTTCCTCCTAGGGAGGCTTCTATCATATCTGACATCCCACTAGTCGCAGATCTCCCCCCTCACGAGCCTCCTACGAACTCATTGACCCCACCAGTCCATGATTTCACCTCTCCCCAAGGCCATATCCCAATGTGGGAGACAGTTCCCCAAGCCATTACTCAAATCCCCTTCTTCTACCCTCCACCTGGCATACAAGCTTTCCAAGTAGTCGCAATGCTTACCCTCCCTAATATGGTGTTAGCAATTCCAGTTTGGTATTTACATCCACTAGAGATGGTCCCTCGACCATCCCTTCCCCCCCAAACGGAAGGAATCCCAATGACGATTCCCATACTCACTCCCACCATACCCTCTACACCCCCACTCACTAACCTCCCTGCCACAGCTGGGGGCAGGCGAAAGAAGAAGGAGCCCACAACTCCACTTCCCTCGAGCATCCAACCCCCTTGCACGTTATGTGAGAAAGATGGACACCAAACCAACAACTGCCCATCTCTACCCGAGTTACGAAACCTGATTCCGCTCAGTCAAACACCATCACCGCTCACCACCGTAGCAAGTACTGCCACCCTCACCTCTCACTCAAGTAGTAAAGGGCCGTGAACCAAATTCGCTTGCGTGATATGTTCAGAATATGGCCATTATACACACCATTGTCCAGCACTGCCATGCTTCTGGCAGACATTAGTTGCAATACGACAAAGCTTCCAGAATGAACCCAATCCAGCTACATCATCCCTACCAAACAGCACTGACATCCATTATGTCACAACTTCAGTCAATGAATGTATGAGGTGCCCTTGCTCTCTATGTGAATCCTTAGATCATTTTACATACCAATGTCCTATGATCATTGAATACAGGCAATGCCAATTGACCCTGATTCAAACCCCTACAGAATCGATGGTTGACCTTACCTCGTCACTAGAGATTCTTCATATCATTTCTCCCGAACCTAAGTCCCTCCCAATGCCTCTGTGGTTCTTGGATGACTTATCTGAGGATTCACCCCCAAATCCCCCCAATTCTCCCATTCATTTCCCTACGAAAATTTTACATCCAACTACCACGGGTACTCCTCAGTACTTCGATATTTGGTTCATGTCGAGCGAACCCTCGCAATCTCATTGCGTCATTCCCCCTGCATCTTTATCACCAGGAGATAGCCACACAATGACAGTCACCGATATCACTCTTTATGACCCCTTGTATTCTTGCCAATTCCACTATGACGAGGACATACTCGAAGAGTTAAACACCCCCGACTACCCATGGGATGCGCTACACCATCGAGCGCTCTTCTTCCCACAGGAAGCCTCCACACCTTCTAACCAACACCCCATATGCATGGTCGAAACCAAGGATTTTATCCCATCAGGGCATATTGACTGGTTCAACAACCCTATTCCCGCCCCTGATGCTTTTGAAGAAGGCAACATGGCCAACATTTCCCCAACCATCAAAATCGACATTTCCATAAAAAATGGAGTCATCGAGGAAATCACCATTGGCGCCGCTTGCACTCCTCAAGAAATCACCGCCTATAAAGCCCTCTTCCAAGAATATCGGGATATTTTTGCTTGGTCATACACAAAAATTCCTGGCCTTGATCCCTCTATCGTCGAACATCGCATCGACACCTGGCCTGACATTACACCAGTTCGTAAAAAACAGCGACCGCTACACCCATCCAAAGCAGCGGCCATCAAAGTCGAGATTGACAAATTACGCGTGGCAGGGTTCATCTACCCCATCACCTATACATCATGGGTTTCCAACCCTGTACCTGTTAACAAAAAACAGGGCACTATCCATGTTTGCACAGACTTTCGTGATCTCAATCATGCATGTCCCAAAGACAACTTTCCAACACCTTTCATCGATCAAATTATCGACGACTGCGCAGGCCACGAGGCTCTATCCTTCATGGATGGTTTCTTTGGTTATAATCAAATCCAAATTCACCAAGCCGATCAATACAAAACCGCATTCACTGCCCCTTGGGGTACTTTTGCATATCGTTTCATGCCTTTTGGCTTAAAGAATGCTGGCGCAACTTTCCAACAGGCTATGACATACATTTTTCATGATCTCACTCATATCATCCTTGCATACTTGGACGACCTCACAGCTCGATCCAAGAAACGCACCCAACATCTTAATGATTTACAAATCATCTTCCAACGGTGTCATCAGTACAACATCTGCTTGAACCCCCTCAAGTGCGTGTTCTGCATCACTACAGGGCGCCTCCTCGGATTCATCATTTCCCAAAGCGGTATTACCGTGGACCCCCTCAAAGTCCAAGCCATCACAAAAATTCCACCTCCCCGGAATTTACGTCAACTCCAAAGCCTACAAGGAAAAGCTAAGCCTACAAGGAAAAGCTAACTTTCTACGGCGATTTGTCCCAGACTATGCCACTCGCGCACATGGTTTCCTTTGCTTATTACGCCACGACATCCCATTTCACTGGGATGAACATGCCCAAAAAGCATTTGACGATCTTAAAACAATGTTATCTAATGCCCCTTTAATTAGTTCACCCGACTATAATCACGACTATATCCTCTACATATCAGCATCAGTTGTCTCAGTAGTAGGATTTCTCGTACAAATCGGCGATGACGATCATGAGCACGTCATTTACTACGTTAGTAAAAACCTCTCAGGGCCAGCCTTAAAGTATAAACATGAAGAGAAACTAGCCCTTGCAGTCGTCCTCGCAGTCCAGAAACTGCGTCATTACATTCTTCTTTACACGACTAAGGTCGTAGCAGATTCCAACCCTATGCAATACTTGCTCGGCCGTCGGCAAATTAATGGAAAATTTTCCCAATTGATCATTATCCTTCAAGAGTACGATCTTGAATTCTCAACACCCAAGAGCAAGAAATCTCTCGTCCTCGCCAAACTTGTCACAGCCTTCCCCTCTGACACTACCAGTGCCCCCGTCAATACCGACTTCCCTGACGAACATCTCTTTTACATCACTTTGGATGATCCTTGGTACTGTGACCTCCTCATCTACCTATGAACTCAAATTTCAGTAACCACCTTTCATGAGATGATTGTCGTCGTATTCTCCATCAGGCCCCCCGCTATCTCCTCATCGGAGATATCTTATATCGGCGAGGGGTCGACACCAAACTTCGTCGATGCTTGACTATCGACGAGGCTGATAGAGTCTTGAACGAATGCCATAGCGGCGCATGTGGGGGCCATCTTTCGGGAATGTCCACTGCTCAGAAAATCATTCAAGCATGTTATTTTTGGCCTACATTGTTTCACGATTGCATTCATGCCGTGAAGCGATGCGAGAAATGTCAACTTTACGCCAACAAAGCACGAGCACCACCTACTCTTCTTCACCCAATCATTACTGTCGGTCCCTTTTGTAAATGGGGCATCGACTTTATGACTTGTAATCCCCCATCCAGCAATGGACACAAATACATTGTTGTCGTAGTTGATTACTTCACAAAATGGGCTGAAGCCATGCCCACCTTCAACAATACCGCTGACACTGCAGTGCATTTTTTCTTTAATCATGTCATATCCCGCTTTGGAGTACCACTCCAACTAGTTTCCGATCACAGGAAACACTTCGAGAATGAGATTTTCGTCGAACTCTCATCTCGGTTAGGATTCTCCCACGAGTTTGCCTCACCATATTACCCTCAGTCAAACGGACAGGTCAAAGCAGTTAACAAGGTCCTTAAGACCATGTTACAACGCACGGTAAATAAACATAAAACCAATTGGCATCATATGTTATTTTCCGCGCTATGGGCTTACCGTACAACCATGAAAACGACCACTAGTTTCACACCATTTCACCTATTCCATGGGGTTAAGGCAACTCTTCCTATTGAGTGCGAAATTCCCACCTTACGCACCGCAATTGAGCTATTACCCGACACTGCTCCAATGGAGCAGCGCTTGCTGCACTTAGAATCCTTGAATGAAGATCGTCGATCTTCATTACAGAACAATGAGGCAGCCAAAAAATGGTCAAAAGCCACCTTTGATTGCCATGTCAACCTTCGCTCATTTCACGAAGGTGACCTCGTCCTTGCTTACGATATCGCTCACGATACCCTTGGTCATGGAAAATTCGAGTCACTATGGCATGGCCCCTACATTATCCAACATTGCCTCACCAAAGGTGCATACATCCTGGCCTCTCCTGAAGGCCTCTCTCTCAAAGAACCCGCCAACGGGTTATACTGAAAGAAATTTTGTGCCTAAGCGTAGAAATTCTACTTTAGGTTATTTCATTTATAGTGTTTTTAATCTTTTTTCCCTCCCTCGCATCTAAACTATCATTTGTGCTATTGACATATGCTTTCTCCACCGGCCTACCACATCGATTACGCCGACAGCGCCAGCCATTGGACACAAAATCTCGCTTCGGCAGCTTGGGCCCTCTATACCCCTTCACATGACATGCTCCATTCCAGCGGCATATGTTTGGGTTCAGCCACCAACAACCAAGCCGAATACACTGTCGTCATTGGCCTCCTCGCTGATGCCCAATATCATCGTATTCGTCACCTTAGCGTCTTTCTTGACTCTCAACTAGTCGTTCTCCAGCTCAACAATGTGTACCGTGTCCGCGATCCTTGCCTCTTTGGCAAATACCAACAAGTTAGACTTTTATCTCGACATTTTGATTTCATTACATTTACACATATTCCAAGACAATTGAATCAAATTACAGATCACTTAGCTAACATGGTGTTAGATTGGCATATATCACATCAAGCTACCTCTACACATACATAAACATATCAAAAAACCTGTCACAACATATATAAATTAGACATCATCAAACACATTAAACAAAGAACATGTAAACATCACATAGATCCCAAAAATGTATACTTATGTATATATAAATCGATCTACAGTGCCATCAAAATGTTTACATACAAATATGCAAACGTCCGCAAGCCAGCGAAGCACCTCGGTACAAAACTGGTGCCATGACACCAAAATGGGCTCACCAACCTATATACAAAATACAAAAATAGATAGAGTGACACTCATGATGCCTCTAGAGCACCACCTCCTACCCCTCCCTCAGGCGGTGGTCCCCCACCCATTACTGGTCCCTCTAGACCGAGAGGTAACCGTCTAGTCATAGCAGCACCTACTACTGCTGCTCGCTACACCACGGCCTGCCATAGTGGCAGAACTCCCACACACTGCTCCAGGATGCCCTCATCCTAGATGCACGACCACATGCCCTCAAGCATGCCCTGTAGCACCGCCTACAAGCGGCGACAAATATCCTCAAAATCTGCTTCGGCATCCGCCGAAGGAGCATGCAATGGCCTGGCCCCTGGGTCATCAAATCGGCATCTCCTCGCTGCTCTCTCATCCTCAGCAGGTCTTGCCTCAGCGTCCTCACACCGACGTCTCTCTCCTGCCCACGACCCTCCCCATGGTGATCTCCCCGACTCCTAGCGAGCTGACGCTCTGAGCAGCTCAACCTCGCACCCGCGAGGTCCCACATCTGCACATACAAACAAACAAAATATAGTATCAGCATCTATACAAAATACACATGTCATGCTCTCTCAAAAAATACATATCAAACTCATAAACATACCTCGGTGATCAAATACCTCCCCTGGAGGTAACACCATGTCCGGATCACCCCGAAAGTCAACACCAACATATGGAAACTGCAGTATAATATGCGGCATCTGCCACCACACCTGTGTCGCATCAGCGGTGAAAAAGTGGCTGCCCTCGCCACCACCATGGCGAACCAAAATCGTCACCCACCGCTTTAATCACGGCTCTTGCGCCCCAGGTGCGCCCAATAAAATCCTAGGGTGCAACATAGGCACCCTCTCCAAAAACTAGGCCACCAGGATGGACCCAAAGGAAAAATCCCCTGTGTTAGTGGACTGACATCGGTCTAGCTATCCGACCATCCTGGCATGCAGCGTAAGCCCCCAGGCAAAGTGCTCACCGGCCAGTACCCTCCCCATAATACTCAGCTGACCACCATTGATCCACTGAGTCGCGAGGGACCCATACACCCTCACAATCATCGCTGCTATACAACGATGTGCTAGAGCATCCATCGCCTCGATGCTCACGACGGAGCTCGACATAAAGTTCGCCCTAGAACAGTACCTCCGGCCCACTGTCACTAATGCCATGCCCGTCGGTAGGGGCATTCCCTAAAAAGGGAGCCCAGTCAAAAAATATATATCCTCCACCGCAGTGAAGGCAATCTACTCTCCCCGCACCATAAAACAATGCAGGTCTGGACTCCAAATCCGGATAAGAAACTGCAGGAGATACTCCTGCGCTCGTATCAACGGGCACTCAAAGAACTTCAGCAGCCCACAGGCTACCAAAGTAGCACGTACCCCCGGCTCCTCAATAGCCATGGCATCCCTCAGCTGAGACCAATCCCTCTCTCACCAGCTGACTGCCATCGTGCAAACTGATCACCTGCAACCACACAATACAGCCCTAGGTCAGCCATATTGACCATAAAAAACATTAAAAAAGATGAGTTTTTCACCCGTCAGCCTTGCCTCCATGGCACGGGTGTTTAACCCACAGGAGCGCACATATGCGCGCCTATTCACCCCACAAGCACGCACATATGCACGCCTATTCACCCCACAGGCGCGCACATATGCGCGCCTATCCATCACACAGGCGCGCCTGTCCATCAAACAGGCTCGCACATATGTGCGCCTGTTCACCCCACAGGCGCGCACATATGCGCGCCTATCCATCACACAGGTGCGCATATAGGCGCGCCTGTCCATCAAACAGGTGCGCATACGTGCGCGCCTGCCCACCCTACAGGGGCGCCTCCATGTGCCCCTATCACGAACACAAGCACACATCAATGCGCGTATGTCCACTACATAGCCGCGCACGGGTGCGCGACTGTGTATCAAACAGGCGCGCACATCATGCGCGCCTTTGTCACCCCCTACGGGCACCCCCATGCGCGGCCATCCGGATAACAGGCACGCACTCGTGCGCACATATTTCTGGATCGCCCGCACACTTGGGGGGCCACACCCATAAAACCCCCTGTACAACCCTCCGTACAGCCCCTGCCCAGAAATTACAAATCTACTTCTATGCAGGATGATAAGACTACCAACCTGAAGCTCGTTGGTCCTGGATCGACTGCCTCGTTCTCCAAGAATCTCTAAATCTCCTCTAAATACCTCTCGTCCAGTCACTCTGGCAGCAAGTACAAATGAGGTGGCAATGTGGGCCCTATAGCTATATATAGGCCTTTCCGCCAAACTTCCAATCACCATTCCGGGAGCTCTGGGTGTCCGTTCTCCGATCCGTCTTCAGCCACGTGATCGGCATCCCATCATCTACGTCAAGACAGTCCCAGGGCCACTTTTTATCCTTAACCCATGGGGCGCCATTGTTTCATACCCCGTCCAGGTATGCATGCTCATGTTCAAAATTATCAAATAAATGCTTGTATGTTCGATTCTCTTCAGATATTGCTCACGTCAGGTATTTGGTTTTCATGTGTACAGGTACTTGGTCATCATACATCAACACAACCCCTTCAGGTATATAATTAGCACTGGCATGTAATCATTCCCTCTGAATCTCACTTGCATCTCCAGTCACACCCTCTGACATTTGCCTCTAGGATCTCCATCTTCGGCTCTGCAGTACCAACACCTCCATTTGCATCTTAGGTGTTGTCACCCGGTAGCACTCTCCCCCACATGAGTTGTCTCATTCATAGCACCCTTTTGCACTTTGACACTCATGTTGTTTTTCAACCCTTTAGGGATGGGAGTCCCGATAGTCTTACATCATGTCGCGAATCAGCCACATAGTCCTTCTCCTCATTTTGCTAACTTTCCCACCGGACTCCCAGATTATCTATTCAAGGTTCTATTTTGACTGCACCTCCGGAGTATCCTGAACCCTCCATTTCATCCACAATTAGTTTGCCCCTCTGCAAATTTCCCTTCATTTCACCTACCTAATACAGAAACCCACCCATGGGACCCCACCCTCCACTAGTTCTCCAAGCAAATGGCGCCCTCACCAGCCCAACCATCTTCCATTGGGGCACTCGTTTTTGTATTTGTACACAACCCAAATTATTATTTATGTATTGTAACAAAGCCTTTGTTTCCAGCATTTACATTACCTTTTTATCGTCACCTCTGGCGACCTTCTTCCCTTTTTGGCAAACACAACCCATGTTGCCCTTGGTTGGGGCACCCCTTATCATCTACCCTTGTTGACATTGTCCATACACTCTGAGTATCCCACTGGCCACTTACCTCTGCCCTTTGATTTTGTTCACTTTGTCCTGCCTCTGGCACAACTTATTCCACATCTTGTTGTCCCCCTGACACTCGACTTAGTTGAACAGTTGCGGCCACTTATACTTTGCATATACCCCCAACCAAGGGCAGTCTTGAGTCTTCATACATCTTGACTTCGACCATGTACCTCCTACGGTTCCTAACCTCACCTAGTAGATTTCACGAAGCCCTTTGCTTCTGGGAGTTGCGTCCCCCTTTTGTCGACATCAGCGCAATTTTCCAAAAGGGCGACAGTATCTTGACTCTCATTACCTTTCCAATGAGAGATCTCGGACAGCACAGGGAGAACCACAATTGCTCCCTGCTGTCGTTGACCCCCATAACATTCGACTTCAACACTTTCTCATGTTACGGTGGGTCTTACTTTGTGACTATTGCAGTTATTCTTATATTTGTCGAAGACTCTGAACTTGGCTGGGCTATCAAGGCCTACAGAATCCGTGATATTTCTTACAGATGTCACTGCCTACTGTTTAGAGTATGTTCCTCCGCAAAACTGTCTTTAGCCTTTATCACAACCGACCCCGAGGGCGCTGCAGTTGTCTACATCAACACATCATTCCTTTTTTTGAGTTACATGACACGAGCATGGGGCATGCCCGCCTCGTTTGTACATATTTTATTTTTCCACACCTTATGGAAGGTTGAGTTCTACAGGTTCCCTTCTCCCTCCAACGGGTAATTCTTGACAATTCCACTATCGCTCTCTCTTACAACGACACTCCCAGTAGAAGAAACATTGATGGATTTTGGCTATACGCATGCTCCTAACCTCATCCATTAGGGGGCATCTGTTATCACTGAAATTTCGTCCGCAAATGGTTACAAGAATTCAGCATCACCAAACAATTATGAGGTCACCCATGGACCAAAATTACCACCAAATCATTTCCAAAGGGTCAAAAACTATACAACCAGTGACAAAATTAAAGTGCGTTATGACTACACAGGGCGCGCGTGCACACGCGCAAAATAGAAACGCAGGAAAAGCGCACATGTGCCCGATGCACGATTGTGGTCGCAAAAAGCCGCGCACATGTGAGAACGACACATTTATGAGAGTGGTCGGCCTCCCACCCACTTCTGGTTTAGCTTCCAAGTTGATTTGACACTCAAATCTGGACTGGATTCGACTGGGTGGCTGGTCAAAGACCTAGAAATGCCCTAATTAGCCTCTTTACACACTACAAGTTGGTTGCACAATACCTCAAAGAGGTGCTATAAAACGGCCATGGAAGCACTTCATTTTTCAAGGAATTCAATAGCAAAGTTATGCTGCTACTATTCTCTTGAGAAATCCTCTATTCTCACCAAGAGTATACTAGCACCATTGCATTGGGCAATCCATCTCTCCCCTTGAGTGGATTAGCAAAGAATTCTTTCACCATTTTTATTTCAAAGTTGTAAGAAGAGCTTATTTTTGGGGGTCCAAGAGCCCTCCCTTGGAGGAAGAAGGGAGTCATAGTCCTCTTTCTTCTCGGCGTTTTCTTTCACTAATATCAACCTTGCCATTGGTGACATGGGTCTTATTGTTTCTTTTGTCCTTATGTCCCTATTTTCATTAGTTTAGTTGTTATTTCATTTCTTAGTTTAATTCTTAGTTGTTCTTTTATATTTCTTTCTCTAACCCTTTTCCTTACAGTTGTCCTGCTTAGCAAACCCAACTAAGCTTGCAAGCACCTCTGTTTTTCTCACTAAGGTGATGAAAGAGGCGCAACAAGAGGTATGAAAGGACATCATGGGAGAAAAAAAGTACCTAAAGTTGAGTTTTTTCAAGACATAATATTTTTTGTTACTAATTACGTTTTGTCCTTTCTTGAACATGTTAAACTAATTTTTCTTTACCTACTGCATTCAAATGATAATCATGAGAATCTTGCACTTGTATGTCCTCCTTTTAAATTTGTACATATATCTCCTCATTGTATCACTGATTTTGATCAAAATCTTCCATTTGAGCCATGTGATGACCATAGCCAAGTTGATGAGCCTCATGAAATCAAGGTTGATATCTCACCTCATGTACTTGATCCAACACCCTCCAAGATTCAACAGAGATACAAACCTTTAAAATTACCTCACATCCTTCATAATTTTCCTCCAAAGCACTATAAATACCTACCTGTGTTTGATGGAGAACCTGATGCCATCACAGTTGAAAAACACATCCAAGATTTTGAACATTTTATAGATTTGTTTGAGATTGATTATAACGATGTTTGTATGAGGGCCTTCTCTCAATCCTTGAAAGGGAATACCAAAGACTGGTTTAAACACTTGTAGCCAGAGACAATTAGTTCATGGGAGGAATTGAAGAATGTCTTTTTGAAATTTTGGGGTAAGAGGAAATCTTTGGATCTACATCTTACAGAGTTCTATGCCTTGAAAAGGCAGAGCAGTGAAACTATTTCTACATTCAGTAGAAGGTTTTTCAGTATCTATTACAAGTTGCCCAAAGAAATTCAACCCACTAAAGTTGTTGCCATGCTCCATTATGCAACAACCTTTCATCCAGATTTGTCTTTCCTTCTGATGGAAAGAAGATCCAAGTCCTTACAACAAATGTTTAATGATGCTCAAGAGATTCAACACAATATTCAAGCATGTAAACATATTTGAAATGAGGAGTTGGATGCTAAAGAACATGTCAGTGAATATGAACAAAAAACAGTTGATTTGAATCTTGAGCAGAGGGTTAATAATATCATATGTCCTCTTGAAGTTTTAAATGTTGATGATTTTGCAAAGGATTATATTCCACTTATTGAAAAAGAAGGTGCTAATTTAGCTTCTGATCTGTCTCATGATAAGCATGGGGCTGATTGTTTTATATATTCATTTGTAGATAGTCAAGAAAATGAATTTGCAAATCAGCTTGTTGAAGAGCAGGTTGATGTCCCAAGCTTTTTCTTATTAGATGGCATTGCATATGTTGTTGATTTGCCTATATATGATGAATATGATGATGATTATGATGTTGACTTCCTAGAACAACCAACTGCGTGTTCTCTATCAGAAAATTTTCCTTTTCAGCAGTGTAATGAGAGCAATCGGCCTACATATCACAGTTACAAAGAAGAATATGAAGAAAGTACCGAATCAGCTGAAGGAAATTATTTACCTTTATGCTTTTCTTCGTTTAAATTGTTGAAAGAAAATTTCAAGATCATCACTGAAGCAGAGGAATGTGTGTTGATGCAAAATCACACTAATTCACTGGAACAAATTGACAAGAAATTGCAACAATCTTCTCATGTGTTTGATGACCCTATTGCTTGTTATATGGAAGGTTTTCTTAGTTCAAAATTGCAACCATTGGTCGAAGATGAATCTGAAAAAGTAGATGATGATGAGTTGTTGCCCAAATCAACCATGTCCTTCTTGCCATCAGGGGTTTCATTACAACAATTTAATACATATCTTCAACCCTTTCATGACAACCATCAGTTTGAGATTTATGGAAGCAGAAATGTGGTTGGAGGGTTGATACAAGATGACAGTCTTGTGCAATATCCTGAAATCAATTTTCTTTCTTTTCAAGATCCTTTTGCATCATGTTTGGAAACAACGAATGGACCTAATTTTTTAAATTTGGTCAATATTGAATTTGATGAGTTTCCATTGAGAGGGTTTTCCCTTTCAATACTAATCAAAGATACGTAAGGAATTCAACCGGTGGAAAAGACACTTGCATGGTTGCACTGGATTTTTTATTTCACCTAATCAAATAGCTCAGATATTATCTTAGTGTAGGTAGCAGTTTGAATAAGCTTAGCATGGCAAGCATTTCTTTCATCATTTTTCAGTTTGTATTTTCATTTTGGGTTTAGTTCAGTTGCAGAATAAATTGGTGGCAAAACATATTACAGGTTGCAGATAACAGTATATGGCTTGGGAACAACCTAATGGATAAGGCACCTGGTCTACTGTTCTTTGCTACCTCACAGGCATGATAGCATCCCCATTGGAGCTAGTTGTTAGCACCATGATTTTCATTGCTAAGGTTAGAGGTTTGTCAATAGTTTGCAAAGTCATGCATGGTAGCACCAATATTGTTTTTATTCCTGGCATCATCTAACATCTCCAAGGGTCGGTTTCAAAAGGAAGCTTTATCATTTATTATTTCTATTTCCATCTGCAACTGCGTGCTGCAAAATTTGCTACGCGCCGTGCAGAGGATTTCACTGTGCAGAGGATTTTGTTGCGCGAAGGATTTTGTCGCGCAGGAGATTTTGTCTCGTAGAGGATTTTGTCACGTAGGGGATTTTGCCGCGTAGAGGGTTTTGTCACATAGAGAGGATTTCACTGTGCAGAGGATTTTGTCGCGCGGGAGATGTTGTCGCGCGGGAGATTTTGTCGCGCAGGGGATTTTGTCGCGTATAGGATTTTGTCACACAGAGGATTTTATCGCGCAGAGGATTTTTGTCACGTAGGAGATTTTGTTGAGCAGAGGATTTTGTCACGCATAGGATTTTTTCGCGCAGGGGATTTTGTCGCGCAGAGGATTCTGTCGCACAAAGGATACATGGCACACTACGTAAATGACTGGTTTAGTGGTCAACTTCAAGATCAATTTCTGACCAACTGGAGAGGAATTTTGAAAATCCCCGGTTTTTGTCAAGGAAAAACCAAATAATAAAAACCTTTCTCAGATTTACAAAAGGTGTCACAGATTGGGAGATTCGAAGGAATATTTGAGCCCTATTTTTCAATTTTCATGATTTCTTGTTTGAGACATGTTTTTGCAACACACATTCCGACCAGCTAGAGATGAATTTCAAGAAACCGAGAGAGGTTTTTCTTCAGAACGAGCTTACCTACAAAAAATGTTCTCAGATGTTACACAACTATTACATTTTCTGAATTACAAGTGGCATTTTGAAGCCTATTTTTCAGAATTTCACCTCCTGAAAAGCAAGAAATCAGTTAAAACGTGTCATTTTTTGTTTGTAACTGTTTCTATTTTGGGAAAGGGATTGGAGTTCAAAATGGTGAGATGGAAAGGACCTATAGTGCTATATATTTCATGGTACAACATTAGAGAAGGGTGGGACCCTTGGGGAAGAAGACTTGTTTATTTCCTTGAAGTTAATGCAAAAGTTTCCTTTTTTCTGAAATTTGAGATTCATCACGATGTTTATGTTCAATATGTGTTTCTTGTATATCATTTCCATGATTATGTTTTTATTCTAGCATTGTATGAGAGTAAGTGGTAGGAATTCATCCATGTTTGATGCTCCTTTCACACTGATGATGCTTGTTATGTGTTAATGGTTACTTTTACAGAATTAATCTTCATTTGATGCTCTGTTTAGTAATTAATCTTTGTGTCCTTTCTTCTAAAGATGCACTGGAGATTCATCCATTGATTGATGTCTATAGTGTAGTGGGATTTCTTCTCATTTCCATCTCCCATTTCATATCATTTATTTGCTGAGAATAACACCTATTTTGCCTCAAATTTGCAGAAAGAAACCAACCAGCTGTTGACTATAAAAACATTGAAATTTGGGCCTTGACTCCATTGCCCAATGGTACCTTTTCCTTGTTTGTCCTACCAGCCCTTTTAAAAACAAAAACAAACCTGTCTTATTGCAGAATCTGACCTCTGTGCAATTACTGATGAATCCTTTGAGTTATTACCAATCATTAGACATATGAGAGAGCCCTCTCTGGTTGTATAGGTCAAAATACAATCTAAAGTTGGTTGAAACAATTACCTTGGGGTTTTCTTCGATACAACCCAAAGAAATTTCCGAGTGTTAACAACTTTGTCTAAAAAAATTGAAATTATATGTCCTAGAATTCCTTAGCAAGCAAAAGCATAATTCCCTTTTCTTAAACAAGGCTACTCCTTGACTAGTTTGGTTGTGTAGCTCCCCTCAGTGAGTCCCTTCTCTTCATGAACCTAGAGTATCTAACATCTAAATTAAAGTAGTCGTATGGCACGTCAATTTGATTGCTTATGAATCCTTAATTTATTTAGAATACCCTCTAAAGTTGCATGCATGAGCTACATAGCACAGACAATAAGGAAATGGTCATTCCCTTTCACCCATCACCCCCAAATCACAATTTAATTTTTCCTTTTTGTTTAAAGTGCTAAGTTTTCTTTACCTTTACTCCATACTACACCAAGAAAGCTTAGTAACCAATAGGGAATCCCCCCTTGACTAGGATTTCATTTTCCTTGGTCTAAAGTGAAGAAGAGAATCAGTGAGGTGAAATTGGCCAACCTCTCAGTTCCACAAGTCTTCACCTAGGTGCTTTGGAATTTACATTTTTGGGTGGCAGATTGTGTGGTAACAACCCCATCCGACATGCAAGCACAATGCATGATGGATAAGATTGGCATAGAGAGATTGACTAGCTTTCATAGAATTGGGTGCTTGGGCTACATGCAGACTCGAGGAGTTGGATGATCCACACTTGGGGGTTGTGACATACGACACAGATGCCTTCGTGCACAATCATTTGTGGAGCGCAATCATGGGATGCACTCTTTGGGTTCACATCCACTAAGCATACATTGGTCAAGCACACATCCATTATATGCCCTTGGACACACTTGGGCGCAATTGGATGCACTTGGGAGCAGTTAGATGCACTTAGACACACGTGGGCACACTTGGATGCACATGGGTGTACTTGGATGCACTTGGGATCACTTGGATGCACTTGGGTGTAATTGGACACACCTGGGTGCAATGTCAAGTGCACTTGTGTGTATCATGTGCGCTTGGGAACATTTGGGTGCATTTCCAGGTGCACTTGTTGAACATGGATGGTTAGCAGACAAGGCACCAAAGGAAGCAAAGTTAATGGATGGAACTTGGGTCCATCTTAGAGTGAAGGGGATAATTGCAAGTGCATGTCAAGTCTCATATAAAAATGAGGAAACCTCAAAGGTGCCAATGTAGAAGTGGGTTGGTCATTCATTCAAGTGTAAAAGGAGCTCTACAGTTTGTGCTAAGTTTAGGGTTAGGCATAATAGGGTGAATTGCACTAGCTGAGTGAGAAGAAGAAGAAGACATGACATGTAGGATGCAGACCCGTGGTTGGATTGTGCAAGTCTGTTGTTTAGTAGGTAGAAGGAAATATTGCCTTAGACTCATTGTACATATGTAATAGAGTTGTGGGAAAGAGGTTGTGACTCCCTTGTTGTATATCTGTAATATTCTTCATCTAAATAAAGTTAAGGCACCTGCCTTGGGTGTTGACTATACATGTGTGTTGTGGACTCTTTATGATTGTTGGATGTTAGTGTTCCTTGCTTTTCTTTGTGTTGGCTAAGTATTGAAATATTGGCTAAGTGTTAAAGTATTGCTAAGATGTTTTAAAGGCCACAATTAGACATGTGCCTATTGTTGAATGAGCTTGGTTGAGTAGGACTTAGTTGCATTTGACAGATTGTATCTTAAGGCAAAGTTATGGGCATACTTTAAGTGAAGAGACATGGTCTGGTTGTAGTAGGTGCAGGCTGGGTAAGCCTCTGTGACTGAGGCAATGTAGTGCCATATGACCTCGAGTGCCGAAACCAACATGGGTGAAACCCAAATTTGCAAAGAAAAAGTTTGGGTAGACTATAGGTTCGTGATAATTTGTCTCTTCATGTTCTTAATCTATAAAGTAAATCATCGTGTAGTTATCACAGGGAAGGCTCTACCTTTGTCATTCTTTCCTGAATCCTCAGTCATACATCTGCTCACCAAGATCTTGATGTCTTAGAGTTTGTTTATTTGTCAAAGTGTAGGTCCTATCAATTTTTCGACCCCTTTCATTAAACTACCAAAGTTTTTTTTGTCTATCCTCTCGACATTTGATATTCCAGATGAGGTATGCCTTGCGAACCTTAAAATTGAATTCGATAAGGGTTGAATTGGTTCAAACCTCTCATGGCTTGACGTCCAAGACATAAGTTAGGTTATGACATGAGTCTAATGCTTCAATATTCTCACCTCTGGGTAAACCTTCAAAAGAGCCCCCCCAAAAGGTCCCAAAGTCAAATGCTTTGGGCATCAAATGAAGTATACCATGGCTAAACCACTAAAATTTATGGTTGGATTCAACTCTTTGACCATCAATACACCAAGGTCAACATGTGGGTCTTCCTAATCCTTTGTCTCTTCACCTTGCAAAGTCAACTTGTTAGTCTTCGAATCAGTCCAAACCTAGGGCATTGGACCGTCATTTAGACTTTTCTGAAACTTCTTTTGGTCTACAAGGGCTAAGATTTTGTCATCCTTTTAACTTGTGACTGAGCTTAACACATTGGGGATAAACTCTTTGAAGCCTCCCAATGTGCTTTACCTCTCAAGGGCACACAGTGTCACTAACTCCATAACTACTCAATGCTCCTTTTGTTATGTACATCGAGCCAAAAAGAGATGTTTTCTCTACTAAAAACCCTTCTAGATTATACTAATACAAATAACAAATCAACAAACCTACTAAAATGTTAAGGCTATACATGATCATGGAACTGTGCTAAGAATACTCCTACATCACAAAGCATTTTTGTCACATACTTTAATTGCTTTTTGGAGTTTTAGGATTTTTAAACATTTCTTTGAGGTCTAATTTTTTTGAAACTTACTCTTCTAAAACTACAATACTTAAGTGGTCAAGTCTCAATGTCTCTCAAATTTGTAGGTAATGTAAGTACCATAAATTATTTGCTAACTTAACCATACCCACAAAGCATCTTTTGGTATTCACAAAACCTAATCAATTTTCACGTTCTCCATATTTTTTCCATTAGATCTCGAGGTGTCCCTTTGTTGGTGAACTTTCCCATAATACTCTCATCTTGCTCTTGCACTTGGGCAAAACTTGAACTTTTGCTTTTATACTTGGGTTTTATATACTTGGGTTTTAAGTATTCCTTTAGAGTCATGGTGAGGTACGTTATTATTTCTAAAAATGATCAATTTTCTAAGATTAGTGAAACAATATGATTTCAACTCATTCCTTCTTGGGGATTTCAACTTAGGGCTTGATGGATAAGTTTTTGAAGCCAACTCTTTTAATAACTTCCAATGTTGCCTTTTCTCCTTCTTACTTTAAAGTTGTTTATTAAGGTTCTCGCTTTTAGGCCTAGCTTAGGAAGGAAATTTTAATGTTCATGGTTCTCACTTGCCCTATTGTCACGTCAAGGTTTTGGCCAAAACTTTGCATGATAAAAAAATGTTCCATTGTCTTATGAGAAACTTGGCTTGTTATTCGTTAGGTGCATGTTATTTGTCAAGCCTTGTAAAGTTAATTCCAAGCCTTGTAAAGTTAATTCCCTTTGTCTTTGATTTATCTCATATTTACTTAGTCTTTTTCTAATTTATTTTACATAAAAATTTTGGGTTTTCACCAACGTATATTGTACTTGGAAAATTTTTGTTACGTTTCGTCTTGGGATCTGACAATTCTTATAATTCATAAGCATTGGATAACCATAAATGAGTAAATCATTCATATTTCAACTTGTGAATTCATGGTTCAATCTTGTTTTAACAAACTAATCACTAACAAAATGCCCACTACATAATGTTTTCTTTAAACTCCCACCAAATTACATTCTTATTACATAAAATATTTACATATTTCACTTGAATAGTGTCATGAAAGGGTTATTGTTTTGCTTTCTCTATAACCACCTTTCTCATCACATAATAAAATCAAACTTCCATGTTTGTTTTATGATTTACAAGTTGTTTTTCATGTTTCTCGTTCTCACCATCATTTTTTTATGGAACATGTTGTGTGGGTGTGGGATAATAAACAAGATAACAAATAATGGAATACATTACATTTGGCATCTTAAATAGTTTTTGTGATTTTAAAATCTCATCTCTTCTCGTGGCTTCTTGGAATTGTTTCTGACTATAAAATCTCTTCTTCTCTCTCTTCCCCTCTATCATATGCTATTTCACACAAGAACTAGTTTATAACAACATATAAGGCTCAACATACCATGATTCTTATGCCAATGAGGTACTCGTAAAGTTAGTGACCCTTTTACTGTCATAATGGTTGATTGGTCACGAGATGAATATGCATGCTTGCTCGACCTCCTCGTCCCCCTCCCACTCCTCCCATGTAGGATGTGTTGTGTGAGTGTGTATGAAATAATAAACAATTAAATACATTGTGTCTGACATCTTGAAATAATTGCTACCTCTCCTCTCTTTTTACAATCTATCAACCCTTAACATATAAACATGTCGTGGAATTGTATATGATATAATAGATGACCAAATAAATTGTATTTTGACACCTTAATAATTTATACTTCTCCTCTCTCTTGGAATCTATCGACCCTTTAACAAAAGAAAAAGCTCACGGTTTAGCTCTTAAGACATTGGAATGGTGTAGTGTAAACATTCTATGTTTTTTACTTTTTCTGACGACTATCATCGAAATCTGAATCTGAGAATGCGATTGTTGACCAAATCACAATTTTATAATGCTTAACTTGTGTTTCTTAATACATAAATGGATTCAACATCCTCAAAAACCCTAGGACACTTATAATATGTATGCTGAACCATTGAAATCTGCCATTCCAACTTTTTTTCTAAATTTCTGACAAGAGATTTTACAAAACCGTGTTTCATATTTGTTGCAACTTGATGTTTAAAGACTCGTATACTCTCTCTTGTGTTTATCTCTAAATTTATGGATTAGCCGCAACCTTACCGAAATGAGCCTCGTACGAGAGTTAACCACCTTTGCTCTTAGGATACATTGCTCATTCTTTAACGCATTTTTTTGGAGTAAATATCGTACCATAAGGAATTTATCTCCAACTCTCCATTCGCACATAAAACAATCCACCCAAGCCCTCGGGAGCCTGCTTAAACCCTACCATAAACCTTCTGCATAAGCCCGCTAGACTACACTCCTCGCTAGTGCTGCTAGTGCTGGAGCCATAATGCCGATACATCGAATTTGCCTGCGCAAATCAACCTCTGCTCTACGATTTTTTTCACAAAAATCCACTCCCAACATCATGTTCTCCATTTTTTCCTCCCAAGGATTAAACAAGTCTCCCACATTTTCTCAGAAGTTATTCTCTGATCGTTCAGCCTTTCTTCCATTTTCTCTGCATTCAATGCATCTCAGTACCCCCTCGGGCGACGAATTACGAGAGAAACAAGCCGCAGATGTATCCCTGAATGGAGAAAATAAGATAGGCGATGAGAATTTGGGCGGGAATAACTCTGTCGGCGACCAAAATGCCTCAGACGGAGACTCGAATTCGCCCGAAGACGCGGATCAAATATTCCAGAAAATGAAAGAAACGGGCCTCGTTCCCAACGCCGTTGCCATGCTGGACGGCCTCTCCAAGGACGGGCTGGTGCAGGAGGCCATGAAGTTATTTGGTGAAATGCGGGAGAAAGGAAACATACCCGAAGTCATTGTCTACACGGCTGTCGTCGAAGGGTTTTGCAGGGCAAAGAAGCTCGATGACGCCAAGAGAATATTCAAGAAAATGAAGGATAATGGCGTCGTGCCGAATGCTTTCAGCTATTGCGTATTGATTCAGGGTTTGTGCAAAGATAAAAAGCTGGAGGAAGCCGTCGATTACAGCCTCGAAATGCTTGACCAAGGTTGGCGCCCTAACGTTGCAACATTTGTTTCGATCATCGATGGGTTTTGTAAGGAACTGAGATCAGATGAGGCCAAGACGGTTATTAATCAGTTCAAGGAAAAGGGTTTTATTGTAGACGAGAAAGCTGTTAGGGAGTATATGGATAAGAAGGGACCCTTTTTCCCGTCTGTTTGGGAAGTTATGTTTGGGAAGAGAGCAGCGCGTGGCACAATATAGTGTTTCGAAATGGGTTCCTGAAATTAAATAGGGTCCGTGAGGTTTTTAATTGATCCCTGGGAGGAAGATACCTGATGGACTTGATATTGTACTTTGAACTTTGTTGGGTGTTGGTCAGCCTGTGTTATTATGTTATATGTTCAGTTGTTCTGGCATCTGGGAACGCAGACATATATGGGCTTCTGCTCCATTTCAGGCCTACCTTCGGCATCTCAATGTCCCTTTGGGGAAAAATTAAAGTAAGATTATTCGAGCGTTATAGGCTTGAACTATGAAGTTTCTTTCTTTCGGTCTTGAATTTACGTCTTGTATTTAATATGGAATCTAGGATTTTTCTTGGTTGCATCAACTGTTAATATATTTCCACTTGACTTTTGCACGTGGCCCTTGTGTTGTAAGATCATTTAGGGAATGCCTGTTGAGAGTTCAGGTATAGTGTTTGGGTATGAAGTCAGAAACACTGAGGGTAGCATTATATATTTATGTTCCTTATCGGTGTCCATTCCTACTGATAGTTTGAGGATCACTCGCAATGAAGGTAGGGTTTTTAGGTATAGTCATTTCGGTAGGAAATATAATATTATTCTTTGGTTTAGGATCTATGCCCACTGATAGCTTCTGGATTGATTTTCAGTTTTGTACTGCTTTCTATTAACTAATTTTGTAAAAAAAATTCATGGCCGTTTTGCAAACAGTTGGAGGAGAAAAGTCAAATTACATAACATAAGTTTTTTAAACCTAAGGAGCTACTTTCAAAGGATCATGCCCTGTAGAATTTAGTTAATCTTAGTTGACTTTACCCTTAAAGAAAATGTTAACGAAGTCTGTGACAAGGAAATGAAATCTGATCAGGAACTTAGCTTAACTTATTGCAAAGTGGTCCTAAATCAAATTAACGTGGAGAAATTCTTTAGGCCATAAACATTTCAGTCTTTAAAGTGTTCCAGTGGATACTTGAGAAACATACGAGAACAGCCTTTTTGTTTTCAAATTTTCCCTTACAATGATTGATCTTGGTTGCCACACTGTGCCATTCAGTTCAAGTGGATCTTATGTACATATTGTTTGGCTTCATAATTCTGAACTGCACACATGTACACAGTGTCTTAATATTTGAGGTTTTGATTATTTGTCTTATTGAAGAGGAAACGGCATTAGGTATTGAATGATTCATTAATGTATGTGGAAGTGCCGACCTCTTGAAAGGCAGTCTATGCTCAAACTTCGCCATAGGAAGCTTCCTTGAGTTTCCTTTCTACTTTGCCTTCTTGTTAACATTTTTTTTGTAGTATCTGCTTCCCAAGTACAAGCTGTTTATAAGTCCATTATTTTTCCTTCTCATTCTTTTGCTAGACCTTCTGAATCCTTATCTGTCTAGAGATGAAGCATAAGTTAGAAATTTTAAATCTAACATTAATGGGGAAATTCCTTCATTTGTTTCAGAAAGATCAACATTTTTGTTTGAAATTCGTTGTGGGAGGACATCAGATCTCACTAACATAGCTCTACATATCAAGCGACAATATTAGAGGCAATGAGGCAACTCAAAATTGTTGGTAGAATGTGACAACTTGATGTACAGCAAGTTTACAAGATTCATATATGATTGTCTTCCATCATTTGATACAGAGTTCACTTTTTGTGAATGGTCAAGGCACATTTTGGACCAGAATTCTTTGTTGCAGATGTGGAGATGAGGGGGGGCATGCCATTCTCAAAATTAGGGTTCAGAATTTGTGGATGCATGACATATAATGACACACTCACAAACATACACATATTTTCTAGAGAGAGAGAGAGAATAGAATAGGTTTTTTCTTAATGCCCACGAGAGCAAGTAGTCTATAGGTCAAGATATTCCCCAAGTTACCAGGATCCACCAACGACAGCTATAAAAACATATAAACATATCTTTATAATTTGGAAAAAAACCATAGAAAATTCAGATTTGTTGCAATAAGTAATGCACATATTACATTATGATTCATATGTATCATATAATGAATTTTATATACCATATTATACATAGTACATTATGATTCAATATATATATATATATATAAAGCTTGCATGAAAACATTTTACTTGTCATGTATCATAATCACAACATTAAAACAATGTATTAATTATTTCTGAATCGGCGATAAATTGTATGCACAGCACAACAATAAATTGTCTGTATATTCTCACTTTAGGGTCACAATATGCTGCTAGTTGAGATTCAGTCCAGAAACTAGTTGAGAGGAGAATGAGATTCTATAAAATCAACAACAACGTTTATGCAGAGAACAACATTTATGAGATTCCATTAACTAATTGAGAGGAGAATGAGGATTCAGCTTGTATATGCACAAAACAACATACTTGTAACTAAACTTTGATGAAGGGATTAGGGCATTAATCTTTTTAGGTTTTCAACAAGCAAGCACAAGTAAACATTAACATTTAAAAGAAATGTATTTTTTGGGGTCTGCATTTGCTGGGTGCGTCAAATCTGCTAGACAGGTTTCTCAGGTGGATCCTATCTGTTTCCAAATTTAGTAGGCAAATCCTAGATGGATGTTGGTGGATCTGGAGATCCGTGGATCCAGGTTGTCTCCAAGGTGGATTCTGTAACACAGGATATTACATCTTGGTGTCACTGGCCTTTATAAATTAAACAGGTAGAAAAGTACAAGAATGCCAAAAACAAAAAGAAATGAAGTATAACGCATAGGTTTTTTTGGACATTTAGGATTCTTCCCCCATCAATGTCTACTCATCCGTGTGTTCCCGTGGAGAGTGGTTTCTGCATCCTGCTTCCAATATTTTACCCATGGTACATAATTCTTGTTGTCCTCTTCGTAGTTCCTTCTATCTTGCTGTCCCTGCATAGCCCAATCCAGCTAGATTCATCTAATGCTGACGCTTTCCTGAGAGAGAGAGAGAGAGAGGAACAAATAGGGGATAAAATACCAATGGATGACTCATGCAAGAAGGGTCAGGTCGACAGGGCTGACCTACTAAAAACCTGGAAACAAAGGGGCCAACTTGTGCAGAAGGGCCTATGGGGGAAAGAACAGGTATCCGCAGAAGAAACACAAACCAAGTACGATAAATATTTGTATTGGCGAATCTTCTAAATTGCTTATGTTAAGCAGTGCTTCAAAATTTTTAGCTTAATGTATGCCGCTTACTAATCAAGAAACATAAAGGAAGTTGGACCCTTATGTGTTCAACACTTCTCCTAGTGCTCTTAATTAGTTTGCTCGTTGTGTTAGTTGATTCACACCCCCCAACATATTCCATAATGGATCATTTAGCTATGTCTCCAAAAGGCCTCTTTATTGAGGTGGTCATAGATTTACAAAACCAAGTTTGTCATCTTAACCTATTAACGCTTATGAAAAAAACAACTTGAATTGCTAAAATCAGAGGGTGGTAGAATCCAGGCGGGGTTTGGGTTTTCTGCAAGGTTTTCCTTGGGAAACAAATTCTGGAGAAATTGAGCTCATGAAGGATGGAGATGCGTCGTCTTAATCTATTAACGCTTATGAAAAAAGCAACTTGAATTGCTAAAATCAGAGGTTGGAAGAATCCAGGCGGGGTTTGGGTTTTCTGCAAGGTTTTCCTTGGATGGACAGAAATCGAGCTCATGAAGGATGGAGATGCAGAAAGAGCACTCCTTTGGCAAGCTCTACAACCAATGTTATCAGAACCGGAAATCGGACTGCACCTGTTGACTGCGAAAATGTGAAATCGGATCGGACCGGTCAAAAACTGGAAAAAAATCGGAAATAAACCAGAAATAAAAACCAGTCGACCAAAAACTACATAAAATATTCAAATTTTGAAAAAAACATATATATTCATGTCCATCCATATGAATCCAAACCATTTATACACAAATATGCAAAGTTTCTCATTTATATAGCAAGTAAGAGTGCATATAACCAAGATAGCATCGAGTTCAATCCATCTTTGAACCAAAATACATCAACAACGGGGCTTTAAATGGCCTCTAGAGTCCAAAAGGAATCATGCTACAACAAATAACTACATATCTTGAAGATCATTACTTATATTAGGATCTTCATCATCAGTGTCACCCTCTAAGCATTAAATTAAGATAGAGAAAACTTAACATGCCTAATAAATGATTTTACTTGAGTGAAGGGTACATTTTTACTAGGGTCATGACAGAAGAGTTCAACAATCAATGTCACCAACATCGAAGTACATAGAGGGCTTGGTGCTCTTGATTAAATGCCAGTTCCATACCCTCATACATGATAGAATCCAATGGAAACGTTGCAATCCTGCCAATCTTGAAATCCTGAAAACTGTTAAGTCTGCTGAATTTTGAATGAGACCTAAAAATTCTACTTTCTCCATATAAAGTCCAATGAGGTTGGAACCACTCTCAAACATCCCGAAACAATTAATGGTAGTGTTAAAAATTTAAGTAAAAGGATGAAAATGAAAAATAAAGGAGAATGTCTCTTTAAAAGGATGAAAATGAAAGATAAAGGAGAATGTCAACATTATCAATACCCTAGGCCCCCTCAACCTAAAATTTGTTTTTTTCCCTAAAAAATTTAAAATCTGCCCCTTTAAGTGCGTCGTATAGGTGTTGTATGGAACCGGTATGGAACTGTATGGAATTGGCCGGTTTCGTGTTTTTGGCTGGTTCCATACTGAACCGACCGGTTCGGGTACGAAACCGGCTGGTTCGGTGTGGAACTGGCCAAAAACGGTTCCAGGTCATTGATCCAACCGTTTTTGCTCAGAAGGCTGGTCCGACTGGCCAGTTTTGCCTGATTGGGTTGGTTTTAATAACACCGTCTACAACATAGTTTCTGTTAAATTTATAAGCAGCTGCGAGAACCATTCTCCTGGAGGATGGCTAAGACCTTAGACGAGATCTAGGCCCCCCAGTGCACTCTTGGGGTATTTGGTCTGGGACCAAACAGTCAGTGCCATGACAAAAGACCCCTGAGAGGCCCCCCCCCCAGTATACGACTGGGGTTCTTGGTTTGGGACCAAGCAGATAAAAGCCCCTAGATATGTCTAGGGCCCCTGGACATGGTCCGGGGTACCCATGCCTGGGGCATGGGGTTCTTGGTCTGGGACCAAGCAGATAAAAGCCCCTAGATATGTCTAGGGCCCCTGGACATGGTCCAGGGTACCCATGCCTGGGGCATGGGTTTCTTGGTCTGGGACCAAGCAGTTAAAGCCCCTAGATATGTCTAGGGCCCCTGGACATGGTCCAGGGTACCCATGCCTGGGGCAAGGGTTTCTTGGTCTGGGACCAAGCAGTTAAAGCCCCTAGACATGTCTAGGGCCCCTGGACATGGTCCAGGGTACCCATGCCTGGGGCATGGGTTTCTTGGTCTGGGACCAAGCAGCTAAAGCCCCTAGATATGTCTAGGGCCCCTGGAAATGTCCAGGGTACCCATGCTTGGGGCATGGGTTGATCCTTGGTCTCTGACCTTGGTGGATAAGACCCCAGGGAAAGTCTTGGGGCTACTTGATTCTCTATCAAGTACTTGATGGTACATGACCTTCCTTGAAGAAGGACATAACCACAAGAGGGATAAGTCCCATATGCAGTGATGATAAAGTAA
>ML779424.1:2700405-2721276 GCA_009831015.1 Picea engelmannii
ATATGTACAGAAAATAAGAATAGTGTTGTTTACCTTTTAGTAGAAGAAGTCTCTTCCATCCTGCTTAGTCTTCTTTGTAGGTTCCTTTTCTTCGACAACTGATGCTTCATGCTTCTCTTTCCTTTTCTTTAGCTCGGGACACTAGTTCCTGTAGTGACCGTACTTTTGACAGTTGAAGCACTGTATTTTTGAAATGTCTTTTTTTTGTTTTGGCTTCCTTCTTGAATTGAACTTTCTTTTGTCTCTGAAGTTCTTGAATCTTGCTGTGAAGGCTTGATCATCGTACTTCTTTTTAGGTTTTTCTTTTGCATTGATCCTTGATTCTTCTTGAGCACGACAAGTCCAAAGTTCTTCAAATGTCGGGTACTCCTTCCTTGTGTTCATGCTTGCAGCAAATGCATCCCATGTCTTTGGAAGACCATTGAGTACTATGTTCACCAATTCCTTTTCTGAAGTGATCTCTTCAATAGCTTGTAGTTGATCTCTTAGATGGGAGATCCTTACGATGAGTCAAGATGGGAGATGTAGGGTATCAAGTGGTCTTTTATGGAATCCACTATGATACTCATGGCATTGATGTCAACGTCTTTGAACTTCTCCATAGCTGCGACGTTCTGTGGTTCCTTCTCTTCTCCTTCTTTAAACTCTGGCTTCACGATCTTTCCTTTCACAATATCCAACACTTTATTCTTAGCAAGGATGAGGTCAATCTTTGTCTTCCATGCTCTGAAGTTAGAGGCTCCATCTAGCTTGTTCTCAGACTTCATAGAGTTCGTCATGGCTTGCTTGACTTGGTCAAACCCTAGATTTTGACCAAAAATCCAAACTTCACGTCTTGGCCTTCTAAGAGTACCGGGAGATGCGCTGGGCTAGGGCGCACTGATCTATCCGGAGATTAGGTCAATCTTGTCACTTAAGGTGCCTCAACAAGAGGTTTAGGGTTTCTGCAACTGCTTCTGCTGGTAACCCTAGCTGCAGTGCTTTTGGAAAATGCTCCTGCTAGTAACCCTAGCAGCAGTACCTCAACGAGCTCAATATCTAGCGGCTATGTTTCCTTCCAGCATTTTAGGCTGACTAAAGGGGTGTGGGCCCATAACCTGTTAGAATATAGAAGATGGTGTGCTCGCTTTACCATTGATGATACCTTCGTCACCCAACCATAGGCCAAAGCCTCCCTCCGAGCACCTTAACCTTGACTGAGAATTCCTCCGGAAGCAAACCATGGGCTAGATATCCAAACAAAGAGTAGCGCATCAATCCCTAAGGATAGCGCATCATAAAAGGCTGATCAGATGTTCCAAACCCTAGCCAAGAGATATCCAAGCCAACACTGAAACTAGCTGCTGCTGCAGCTGCACCTGCAACCCTCCTCCAAACCTGCGCACCAGGATGCAACTGCAGTGCGCACCAACTGGGAAACTGCTGCGTAGAACTGGCTCTGTCTGCAACTGCTGAGATGCTACAAATGAGAATTGATGCCCTGTATTTATAGTAATCCTGTCAGTTTGCTGGGGCCGACTTCTTCTTTTGGGTATGTGTCTGTTTAGTATATTATTATTAATTCTGGCCGACTTCTTCTCTTGGAGGCTAATAGCCTAATATAAATTATCTTCTTGAACCGACAAGGCTTCTAGGGTTATTAGCCAACTCATTAGGGTTTCTCTTGCTTCCCGGAATCTTCTATTCTCGTCAGGTTCACACGTGGGGGTAAATACCTCCCGCAGCTACCATAATATTAACACCTTCCTCCCTAACTTACTTTCGTCTTCCATCCCTATCCTTCCTCTGCTGGACTATCTTGGAGCGTCAAATATATTGACCTAACTCCAAATAGAACCCGTAAGAAGAAGTGTCAACTCTCTTTACCAAGCTTCCCCAACAAGCAACTGACAATCATCATCATACGTCTAGGGGAGCGTGAGCTAACACTGTCCTCCCATGACTCCAGGTTTTAGAGGATACATGGTGGGAAATGCCTCCACCCCTCCTAATAGGACTAGGGTCCACACCCTACCATGGAACATACAGTGGCACTAGGTTGTTGGGAATTTTGTCATCGTATATTCATTTTTAGGCAGTCTCACCACCTGAAAAACCTGCATTGGTCCATATATCATAGCAATGCATTCGAACCAACATAATTTCACATACAAAGATTCATACCATATTGTTTTTCGGTCGGTGTTCACAACGTCAACTTTTATTATCATTATCCTTTGACTATTTTATAGCCCATTGACCCGCAGATTAGTCTATAACACAAACTCATACATATCTATGCATTATCATCATGTAAATGCATTCAACCATAATCTCAATTATGTATCCACGTACCAACAACTTTAAATGTCAAAATTTTCAAGTTAGAAATAGATCGCATAATATCCCCATAATTCAAATAATGTTAAACATTCATAGAATTGACATTCTCATAATAGATTTCATAATATTCATCATTATTCAAATAACGTTAAACATTCATAGAATTTGTCATTCACATAATAGGTTGCATAATATCCACCATCATTCAAATAACGTTAAACATTCATAGAATTGACATTCACATAATAGATTCATACATCTTAAAAGTTCACGTGTATCATTAATAGTTTCACAGTGAATAGAAAATAAAGGTGATTAGGCCTTAGGTAATCCTAGTTGTCTAAGTCAAAAGGTGGCATTACATACACCCAACCTTCGAGAAACATATTTCCGAGGTGGTAAAAAAGGTGAGGGATGATATTGTCATAAGGTCTCGACATCCTCCCAAGTAGCAGATTCTGGGCTATACTTGTCCCACTGGACCTTAACTTGGTCTATCAGACGGTCCCTGAGCTGTCGGACCCTACGGTCCAATATGCGTAACGGTTCTGCCATGAGGGTTCCTGCGTCCGACACCTGCAATTCCTTCCAATTCAGTTTATGAGATTCGTCAGCAACATAATGACGCATAACATATATATGAAAAACATTATGAGTTTTATGCAAATGGGGTGACAGTATAAGACGATAGGAAACGGGTCCAATTCTCTCTTGTATTTTGAACGGTCCTATAAATCAAGGCGAAAAATTTGTCCCCTTTCCGAACCGGATGGTACTCTTATTAGGCCTGATATGAATGAAAACTTGATCTCCCACTTTATAACTTCGGTCAGTCCTATGTGCATCAACATAACTTTTCTGTCTATCCCGTGCTTCCTTTAGTCTCTTCCTAATCTGAATCCCCTGTTCCTCCATCTCTTGAATCAATTCTGGCCCAACTGTCACTCGGTCTTCTAACCTTTCCCAACTCAACGGTGTTTTGCATGACCTTCCATACAGAGCTTCGTAAAGTGGCATTCCAATGGAGCTATGAAAACTGTTATTGTAGGTGAACTCTACCAAAGGTAGGTACTTCTCCCAATGGGTTTGATTATCCATAACATACATCCTAATCATGTTTTCCATAACCTGATTTACTCTCTTAGTTTTCCCATCTATTTCAGGATGATAACTTGTGCTTAATTTCAACCGAGTCCCCAACACTGACTGCAAACTTGTCCAAAACCTAGAAGTGAATTTGGAGTCCTTATCTCAAATGATCTTCTTGGGTAACTCATGCAAACAAATGACCTCACTTACAAACACACGTGCGACATCAGTGGCATTGTAAGTGTCTCTAACCGGAATAAAATGAGCACTCTTGGTCAACTTATCAACTATTACAAGAATGGCATTGTGTCTATGCGATGTGAGCAGAAATCCCACAACAAAATCCATAGAAATGACTTCCCATTTGGACATAGGGACATCATGCGGTTGTAAGAGACCTACCGGGTCGTGGTGGTCAGCTTTCACTTGTTGACACTCTAGGCACTTGGCAACGAAATGGACTACATCACGCTTCATGCCTACCCATAAGAAAAACTTCTTCATGTCTATGTACATTTTCTTCACACTCAGATGCGCACAATAAAGTGCTCTATGGGCTTTCTTGAGTATGATGCTTCGAATATCGCCACCTTCGGGGATGTACATCCTTCCTTGATATCTTAATAGTCAATCCGCTTCCAGGCTATATCCTTCATACTTTGGATCTAATTGCCTTCCACTCTGGAGGGTTGAAGTAACCTTTAAATACCAACTATCTTTAAGGAGTTGCCCCAACACATGCTCCATAAGATTGACTTTTAAGGGTACCAAGGAGAAGACACGTGGTCTCCTACTCAAGCATCTATGACCACATTTTCCTTTCCCTTGATGTACGAATTTTCAAAATCATACTCACTCATAAACTCATTCCATTGCCTCTTCCTGGCATTAAGATTCCTTTGAGTGAAAAGATGTTTTAAACTTTCATGGTTCGTTTTGAGCTCAAAGTTTCGCTCCACTAGATAGTGCCTCCAAAGTTTCAGAGCTAGCATTACAACTGCCAACTCTAAATCATGAGTAGCGTAAATTTCCTCATGTTGCTTCAACTTCCTTGACGCATACGCTATCACTCTTCCATCCTGCATTAACACGACCCCCAACCCTTCCTTCGAGGCATCCTTGCAGATTGTGAAGTTTTTTTCCATATCCAGCACTCGTAGAATTGGTGCACTAGTTAGTAACCTCTTAAGCTTGATGAATGCACTATCACATTCTTTTGTCCATTCATATCTGACCCTCTTGCGTTGCAAAGTGGTGATAGGTTTCGCTATTTTAGAGAACCCTTCCACAAATCTCTGATAATAACCCGCTAGCCCCATGAAGCTTCTTATCTCATGAGCATTTTTCGGCACTGTCCATTCCATAATGGACTTTACTTTTTCTGGGTCCACAGAGATTCCATTATGGGAAATGATATGACCTAAATAGTGAATTTCTTTCTGGAAGAAAGAAAACTTCGACAACTTTCCATACAATTTTTTCTCTCTAAGGCATGACAACACCACTCGCAAGTGTTCCTCATGTTCTCTTCCATTCTTGGAACAAATGAGGATATCATCTAGAAATCCCTGTACAAAGCGGTCTAAGTACTTTCATAATACACCATTCATGTGGCTCATGAATACTGTTGGCGCATTGCTCAAACCAAAAGGTACTACAATGAACTCGTAATGCCCAAATCGAGTTTGGAAGGCAGTTTTAGGAATATCGTCTTTCTTAATCCTTAACCGGTGATACCTTGATCGCAAATCAATTTTTTAGAACACCACTGCTCCTTTCATTTGATCAAAGAGATCATCTATCTGTGGCATTGGGTACCTATTTTTCACTGTAGCACAGTTCAAGTCCCTGTAATCTATACACAGTCATAAGGAACCATCCTTTCTTCACAAAAATTACTGGTGCACCCCAAGGTGAGACACAAGGCCTTATTATCCATAAGTCGAGTAGTTATTTCAACTGCATTTGCAAGTCAGAAAGTTCTGGCGCTGTCATCCTATATGGAGTCTTGGAAATTGGCTCTGCATTAGGTTTTAGCTCAATGGTAAAATCAATCTCCCTCTCAGGAGGTAACCCTGACAACTCTTTCGGAAAAACATCCTTCAAGTCCAACAATGCTGGGCACTGATCCAAGGAGGGTCCTTTCATTTCATTGACTGCTTCCACTACATATAGTCGACAACCTTGCCTCATGCAATGTTTAACCTTCATGGTCGAGATAAAGTGTAGAGACACCTTCCTCTGTACACCGTGGATCTCTACTGACCTTCCTTCATCATCAACACAAAGCACCCTTTTCGTGAAATAATCTACCATAGCTCGATGGGATTTTAACCAATCCATTCCAATGATTAGGTCATACGTCCCCAGAGCAGTGACGTATACCTTCAACCTAGTAGTACACACTCCCAGGTCTACTAGACAATGATCAACGTTAGGTTCTACCGCTTGTTTTTCCCCTGAAGCCATCTCGACTTGTTTAAAGTCATCGTGCTCGTAGGCTGCCAACCCACACTTTTCTAAAGCAGAAGGTGAAATGAAATTATCTGTAGCACCAGAATCAAATAAAATTTTAACATTGACATGATTTAGCATACCCGACGACTCCACCACCGTGGATTGATGTTCCGCCTGGCGATTATTAACCACTGCATAAATCTGGTGGCTACTACTTTCTCTTCCCATCGGGGCCTTTCCTTCTCTATGCACAAATCCTGCTTGTGACTCTGGGTAGTCACGCTGGTAATGAGGTCCTCCACACCCCCAACAAGTAACATGAGATGGAACCTTCGCACTGCCCTGTGATGATCTCTGAAATGAGTTCCTTCCCCTGGAGCCCGTGCCCCTACTCACTGCTCCCTGAGAAGTTCGTGGACTTGCTTGCGACGTTGGTGATGAGTGGGATGCTGCACTCACTGCCATTGAGATACTTGTAGCAACTGCTCTAGGTGTGACTCTATTTCCGTAAGGAGGCGACCTAGAGCTCCCTCCCCTGGAGAAGGTCCTAGACGAATCCAGGATGCTATGGAAAGGTTGATCTCATACCTCCATTTAAGCCCATATGCTCCTCTGCATAACATTCATTTTCAATCGCTTCAGCTATTGACGACGGTTTCCACATCCGTACCATGGCCCTTATCTTAGGGTTTAATCCATACACAAAACATTATCCCTGTCGTTGATCGGTATCGATGTACGAGACATATTTTACCAACTCCATGAACCTGGTCTTGTACTCTTCCACAGTCCTGTTTCCCTGAACTAGAGCATGAAATGCTCCCACCTGTTGTTCCTCGTAGTAAGCCGACAAATATTTCCTCCAGAACCTTTCCTCAAAAAGGTCCCATGAGACGATGTCTGGTGTAAGGTGCAACTACCTCTCCAAGTTACCCCACCAGTTCAAGGCACTGTCCCTCAATTGAAAGATTGTTATTTTTGCCTTTGTTGTGGAAGCATAGTCTCTTAAGGCGAAATATCGTGTCATTCCTTCCAACCAGGGCTTTGCACGTTCACTTGCATGACCCCCGACAAACTCTGGGAGTTTGTTCTTCTGTATTTCTCTAGTGATTTCCCCGGGTGGAGGCCCTCTCTCTAAGTCCCTTGACGCTTCAGGGTTACCCACTCCAGATGGTGGGGGTTCCACTTCGACATATACTGACTGACGCCCCTTTAAAGTCTCATTAATAGCCTCCAAAGAGTGCAAAATGAGAGCTAATTCAGGCGATGGTGGTGGTAGCGCTAATGTTGGCGGTCCTTGCGACGATGGCCCTCTGCCTCGATTTCCTCGAGTTCTAACCATCTTGAATAATTGAATCTGCATCAAACCAAATGCTTGTAAGGGAAGAGTTTAAGGCAGTTCACATTTATTCAACTTATACTTGTAAACATAGGGTTAGGCGTTAAACAAAGGTTACTCTCTTTAGGGTAAGTGGCTTAGGGTTAGGCGTTAAACAGAGGTTACTCTCTGTTTAGGAGCAGGGTTGTCTCGTGGATGAGGATTTTGATGTCGTCGTCCATTTTATTGCCCCTATGCATCTTGGACAATATATCTCATACTGGCGTTTGATGACCCCTTCAGGTCAAAAGTTTGGGCAACAAGTGTGGGTCCATATTCATGCAGTAGAATCCTTTAAAGAGGGTTTCTTATCTCTTCTTGTGAAGTCTATCCAAACTACAAAGGATACTGAGAAAATAAAACCAAGATTATTTGGTGTGGATATTTCTGGTGTTTGGTACTTCTTAGCAATGGACGTCTGGCTCTCGGTCTCATAATTAATGTGTTGTGCACAACTAATGACCAGTGGGCTTCCCTCCTTAACGCCTGGTGTATAAATTCTCGATGCTTTATGGTGTATGCTCGACTCTTGGTTGTAGGCTTGGAAAGCCCAATTTCATTTCATGTGAGCCAAAGGCTACCCCTCGGAGGCTTGAAACTTGTGCACTGGGATTGTGACATGCGTTGTGTTGTGTGGCAGGTTGAGTGGAGCTGGAGCAAAAGAGTACTACCCCTTAATCGTGGCTTGGCTCTTTGGCCACTGGGCTTTGATATGTTGATGCTTGGTTTGTCAGGTTGCGTGGAGCTGGAGCTTGGCCCTCGGACCCAAATATATATATATATATATATATATATATATATATATATTATACTTCTATATATTTTCAATATATATCTTATTTATATATATATTTATTTATGTTTATATATCTCTTTTTAAATTTTAATTTGAATGATTTGCAATTTTTTTTTTTTTTTTTATAACAAGTGTTAATTTTTTTAAATTATTCTTTCATTTGTATTATAAAAACCCTATAACATTTCTTATTGCAAAACCTTAGTGCTTTTTGTTTTGTTTTGTTTTCTCTACGTTTCTCTAATTCATAACTCATAATCTAGTTATCTCTTTTCATGGATTTCAATGTATAGGTGAACACGTTAAACAGGTGTTGGATTTCACAAGTGAACAAGTTCATGAAATGTTCATAGACATTTCATGGTTATTTTTATGCCATCTCTCCATTTCAATCTTCTGGCTAGTCTCTTATATATATTTATTTATTTTTATCTTTTTGGGTTATTTTTGGTTATTTACGAGTTGTGATTAAAGGGTTTCAGGGCTGGATATCCATGTTTTCTGGGTTGTTTATAGAATAGATAGCCTAATCTTTCAATTATGAGGATGGGTAATCCCTAGGTTTCATTTTTGAAACCGGGCTCTTATACCATTTGTAAGGCCTGAGATTACAAAGCCTCATAAAAATTGTTATGTCCCCAAGGCCGAGCCCAGTTGTAAATCTTGTTTACGAAATGAGTTGTAAAAATGTTTTATAGGCTGGTGAGCCAAGTTTATATAAACTAGTGGGCTTATGTGATTGTTAGACCAGAGAGCCTAAGGGTTGAAGGCCAAGAGCCTGATTTTATACATGTATCAATGCAAAACATTAATAAAATATAAACACCACCACATGCAGACCGACCACGATGAATGAGTGATGGGGGACTAAGCTTCCACAGAGTGGGCAAGGAATTAGGGGCTAGAAGGTGGGAAGAGGGGCTAAGTGTTGAGCCTAGGGGCTTAAGTCCCTGGGAATAATATTTTAATATTATTCCAAAAAGACCATGTGAATTATATGTTTTTATCCTAAGTTCTTTTGGAATGACATGTGACTTTCAAATGGAAGGAACACATGCTGAAGGAACGCATGCAGTTGCATGGGTGACAAGTGTCAACCCAGGCGCATGCAAATAAAACAGCTGAGATGAGCCGTGGTGGGGGTTCTCCTCCATTCTACCCGATCGTCTGAGCGTGAATCGGTTCGATCTTTGCAAGAGACTTCGTGCATCTTCTGAACCGGACATCCCCTGAACCAGAAGTTTGTGTTGATTTCTGGGAAAAGCCGATGCATCCTCTGTCTGATCAGATCGAGCCTATGTGTGGAGTCTCTGTCCCAAAGCCATAACTGTGAGGCCATCCTGTCATTGCTGAGCTTGTTTGGAAAGCCTGTGTCTATTTTCCCCGTTGGCTGTTGTGGTCATGTAGTGCTGGATTGCGTGTGGCTTGTTGGCCAGTTTGTACAACACTCTCTCCAGGTGAGAGAGGTGGTTGAAGTTGGAAGAACAGGTCGCTGGGCCTGTGAGTGACTCTCTCTAGGTGAGAGAGTGCGCAGAGGAATGAGAGAACTCCTGGAAGGAACGCTGTAGCTGCCACAGAGCTCAGAGACTTCCGGTCCGATTTGTTGCTGAAACCCAAGGCAAGGGAGGTTAGCAACCGAAGGACTGTCTAGGTGACAGAGAAGGTGTATACTCCTGAGGTGGAACAGACATGTGGTGAAGGAGAGTCTGCGGGCAATGGGCATAAGTGGTTCCTAGGAGATAATTCCTTCTTTGTGACTGTGTGTTTTTCCTATAACCTCAGCCTAGCCTATGATTCCTTGCCTTGGGTGTGGAGCTTAGTCCCAGCTCGGGGGTGACCCACTACTGAGATTGATGAGCAGTGTGGTCTAAGACTGGGAGGTTCGTGGAAGGCCTGCACCTGGTTGGTGGAATTACCACCGTTTCAAAGATAAGTACCAGATGATGTTTTAATTACTTTTCTGCATGTCTGTGTATTATATTTATCATGTATTCTGCTGTGCAAACGATTTAATGTTAAAGCCATTGATTATTTATAATAAAAGTAATTCTTATGGTTACTCTGAGTTTAAATGTGTTTCACTTGCTTAAATGCACGTCTTATATATAGAATTAAGTATGAGATTGTTATTTCGCGAGGTAGTGCCTGCCCGGCCCAGAATGGGGGCGTTACAGTTTGGTATCAGAGCATTACAGTATGAAAGAGTGTTATAGTTTGGTGTCAAAGGGTTACAATATGAAAGCGAGTGTTACAGTTTGGTATCAGAGCCAAGGTTTCAACGCTGATCCTAGATGGGCTAGTTGAGTGGTCTTTGGACCGAGGGTTGGAGGAGAAATTGTGTCTGGAGGACCAATTTCGGACCTTTGAATGCTTCTAAGTGTCAAGGGGACCATATTACAAAGGTTAGGAGGTGTAGCGGTGTTATGAAACCACAACCGGGGTGGCATCTGGCCATAGGGAGAGAGGACTCCACACCAGAAGTGTTGGAGCTGTAGGATCTGTTTGGGGAAAAGGAGAACCCTCGTGACCGTCAGATCTGGAAAACGTGCGCAAGGTTTAAAAACCCTTTCGAGTTGCACAGGAGTGTGGAAATCGTGATACGCGAAATCCCAAATTCGTCGGGACTATCCATCGGGGGGGGCACGTGGCTGCTGGATGGCGTTTTGGCACCCGGTGAACCAAAGGGGAAGAACCCTGTTTTCGCAAGTCGCGAAATAGCGAAACCTGAAATTTCGAAACAATCTACACCGTAGATCATAAGAGAGGAACTTGACCGTTTGATCAAGTGGAAGAATAGACCGTAATTTCGCAATTTCGGCAAACGGAAGTTCGAGAGGTGGAGATGTACGAACTCCCGATGCCTGAAACCCTAAAACGCCGAAAAGATCTACGCCGTAGATCTAAGAGAAGTCTAACTGTTGGATTGCCTTGGAATGGACGTGGACACATGGGTGTGTACCACGTGCCAGTGAGTTGAGAAGACAAGCGAGAATGGTGGGACCCAATGACGTCACCTAAGGTGACGTGGACTCTCTTGAACGTACCATGCGCCACCGTGGTTAAGGGCGACAACTATGCTGTGGGCTCGGAGAGTAAAGTAAATCGGAATTTCGGAATTCGGGAGTTGGAGTGACATAGGGTTGGGAGTCACTGCATCGTGAACTCCTGGGTACCGAAGACCCATAAACGTGAAGTGCTGAGTCCCGAAATCCCTACCGGGGTTGGTGACAGCTGTGCTATGGGCCCAGGGGAAGAGAGGTTGGAAGTTCGGGAGTCGGGAATTGGAGAGGGAAGCGAGTGCGAGAACCTCCGGGGACCAAAAACCCCGAAACCCGAAACACCGAAGTTCCGAAATCCAAAAAATTTCGAAGGCCATAAGAACTATCAAGGATTTAACTGTTGAATCCTCGTGGACAAAAAAAATCCAAAAAACCGAAGTCCCAAAAATTTGCAGAGCCAAGCAGGGCTCATAAAACTTAGTGAATTTGAAACGTTTTCTTATTCACGTTGGTTAATGAATGTTGTGGTTTTTATTAAGGGTTTAAGGCCTGACAAACTTCGGTTGACTACACGTTGTGTGTGCAAAGTTCAACGAGTGTCAGGACAACCGAGTATAGAAATGGAAGAGGTGCAGAGTGCCTCCGAAACAGAGGATGAAAGGGTAGGAAGGGATGTCAACTTGGGAATTGAAGGATCAAACTCTAATGGGTATGGAAGAGAATTGGACAAGGAAGGACATATAATGAAAATCATTGAAGGATTGTAGAGAGATGCCCAGGCTCACCGAGTTGATAGCCGAAAACTCATGAAAGTCAAGGATAGGTAGGGTGAATTCAACTTAAATATGTTGAAGAGCCTGTGAAGAATAGAAAGGAAATTGGAAAAGGAGAGTGACACAAGCAAAATAGGGAGTCGCAGGACCCCTGAGAGAAAAAGAAGATTGAGGAGTGGTAGCAGACATCATTGTCGCTCCCCAAAGCATTCCAGTAGGGAAGCACACAGTAGTTCAATCCTGTCCCCTACCAGAAAACACCGAAGATATGGAGTGGATGAATTGAAGGGAGAGATGAACAAGATCAAGCCTCCAACGTTCGATGGAGAACATAAAAAGGAGGAAGATGCCGAAACCTGGTTGCTTGGCATGAGGAAATATTTCCAACTGCAGAATTATTCCACTCATGCAGAAGGAAGAATTACGATGTATCAATTGAAAGGAAAAACATCCATGTGGTGGGATCAATTTGTGCAGGTGCAACACATCAGAGAGAAAGATATCACTTGGAAGGAGTTCAAGGGGTATTTCGAGAAGAAATACCTGACTAAAAGATACTATGATAGAAAGATGAATGAGTTCTTCGAACTCAAGATAGGCATCATGACCATTGATGAATACAAACGAAGGTTTTTGGAATTACTGAAGTATGTTCCATTCATCAAATATGAGGCTACCAAGATTCAGAGATATCTGAGTGGACTGCCATCTTCCATTAGTGACAAGATCCAGTATGATGATCCCAAGACTATGGAAGAAACAATAAGAAGGGAAAAATGCTTGTATGAACAACAAAGAGAAAGGCCTACTTTTCGAAAGGTTTGGGATGATCAGAAGAAGTTTAGGAAAGAGCAGAGATTGAAGGGAAACAAGCCTCCCTTTTTTAGAAACAATCCTCAGGGACAACCATCCTTTAGGGAGCCTAGGAAGGTTGAAATGGATGAACAAATGCCCAAACCACCACCTATAGAGTGTTGGGGTTGTAAAGGAAACCATAGGTACCGAGACTGCCCCCACAGAAAAGATAAAGCGAGAACCGTCCACAATGTTCAACAAGCTGAAACAATGGAGGATATGGGCAGTAGAATGCCAAGGATCTACGTAGCCCTGGACAACAAGCAAGCTGAATTTCAATCGCACATGATTGAAGTGGAAGGTATGATTAACAACCGACCATTCATTATTTTAATCGATTCAGAGGCTAGCCATAGTTATGTAGATCCTAGGGTGGTGGAAAGTTTGCATTTATCAAGAAGCAAATATGAAAAGTTTTGGATAGTACAGTTGGCTATAGGAACCAAGAGGAAAGTCGCTGAGTTGGTGAAGTCCTGTCCTGTGAACATGAAAGGACTGAGCATGAAGGTTGAATTGAATATTCTTCCTTTAGGCTCTTATGACTGTTTAATTGGAATGGACTGATTGGACCAACACCATGCTCTCCTGGACTGTCGTAACAAGAGGTTTACATGCCTAGATGAGGAGGGGAATCGAAAAACAGTCCAAGGGATTCTCAAAGCTGTGGCTGTCAGAGAAATCTCAGCCATGTAGCTGAAGAAGTGCTACAAAAAAGGTTGTCAATTATTTGCAGCCCATGTGGAGGAAGCATCCAGAGATGAAGTCTCAAGGATTGGAGACCATGAGGTACTCACAGAGTTCAAATATGTATTTCAAGAGGTACCTAGACTACCTCCGAAGAGAGACATCGACTTTTCTATAAATTTGATGCTTGGAGCAGCTCTAGTGTTGAAAGCTCCTTATAGAATGAGTACGCCACAGCTGAAAGAGTTGCAATTGCAGCTTGAAGAGCTTCTAAAGAAGGGCTACATTAGCCCCAGCGTGTCACCTTGGGGTGCCCCGGTCCTATTCGTGAAGAAGAAGAATGAGACATTGAGGCTGTGTATTGATTTCCGGCAGTTGAACAAGGTAACTGTCAAGAACAAGTATCCGCTGCCGAGGATCGATGATCTTTTCGATCAGTTGAAGGGTGTGAAAATATTTTCAAAGATAGATCTCAGATCAGGATATCACCAGGTAAGAATAAAGGATGAGGACATCAGCAAGATCGCCTTTAGAACAAGGTACGATCATTACGAGTTCACAGTGGTGCCATTTGGACTGTCAAATGTACCTGCTGTTTTTATGTGCTTGATGAATGGTGTATTCAGGGACTATTTAGACAAGTTTGTCATAGTATTCCTGGATGACATCTTGGTGTATTCCAAGTCAGAGGAAGAACATGAACAACACCTGAGATTGGTGCTGCAAGTGTTGAGAGGACACCAACTATATGCCAAATTGAGCAAATTCTCATTTTACCAAAGGCAGATCCATTACTTGGGGCACATTATTTCAGAAGAAGGGATCGCTATGGATCCTGAAAAGGTTGAGGCCATCCGAGAATGGTTAGTGCCAAGGAATGTGGCAGAAGTTAGATCCTTTATGGGTCTCGCGGGCTATTACATAAGATTTATAGCAGGGTTCTCAAAGATAGCTCACCCTATCACTTCCTTGCAAGGGAAGGAGAAAAAGTTTCAATGGACTGAAGAGTGTGAGAACAGTTTCCAATGATAGAAGCAACTGTTAACCAATGCTCCAATCTTGAGGATTGCAGATCCAAATGTGGATTTCGTGGTGTGAACAGATGCGCGTAAGGAAGGGTTGGGAGGAGTTCTCATGAGTCCAGGAAGATGAAAGAGCATGAAAAGAATTATGCCACTCATGATTTGGAGCTGGCAGCAATCGTCCACGCTCTGAGGAAATTGAGACATTACCTCATGGGAAGGAGATTCGAATTGAGAATAGACCACAACGGTCTGAAATATTTGTTTGATCAACCAACTTTAAATGCTAGACAAAGTAGGTGGCTGGAGTTTCTGTGCGAATACAACTTTGATATCAAGCATATCAAAGGAAAGGAAAACAAGGTGGTTGATGCACTCAACAGGAAGGTGCATGAATTACATGCTACAACCATTAGCATGTACAAGACCGATATTAAGGATAGAATTTTGGAAGCTGCAAATGCTGATTTGTAGTACAGAGACTTAGTAGCAAAGCTACAGCAGCATGAGAGACCACAGAAAAAGGAAAGTTACACCTTGAAAGCTGATGGATTACTCTAGTATAAAAATAGAGTGTATATACCCAATGTCCAAGAATTGAAACTTGCGATTCTAAAAGAAATGCATAATGTGACTTATGCTGGACACCCTGGATATCAGAAGACTATGGCAACAGTCAAAAGCCATTACTTTTGGCCGGGTATGAAGAGGGAGATCACTGAATACATTGCCAGATGTATGGAGTGCCAGAAAGTTAAGGCTGAGCATATGCACCTAGCGGGGTTGCTACAAATTTTGCCCATTCCTGAGTGGAAGTGGGAAGTGGTAACCATGGATTTTATTACAGGATTGCCCAGAACAAGAAAGCAACATGATTCGATCATGGTTGCCGTGGGCAAGCTTACAAAAGCTGCCCATTTTATTCCACTGAAAACCACTCACAAGGCAACAGATGTTGCTGATATCTTTTTAAAAGAAGTGAAACGCTTGTACGGAATTCCTAAAACGATTGTGTCTGATAGGGACCCAAAATTCACCTCGAATTTCTGGAAAGGACTGTTCAAAGGATTTAGAACGAATCTGAATTTTAGTACAACATATCATCCCGAGTCTGATGGACAGACAAAGAGGGTGAACAGAGTAATAGAAGACATGCTGAGAATGTACGTGATGGACAAACCATCAAGATGGGAAGACTACCTGCATTTGGTAGAATTAGCCTACAATAATGGGTATTATGCATCGTTGAAGATGAGCCCATTTGAAGCACTTTATGGAAGAAAGTGCAACACTCCAGTGAGCTGGGATAATCCAGCTGACAGAGTAGTAGTTGGGCCAGAGTTGCTCAAGGAGATGGAGGACCAAATGATAAAAATTAAACCGAATTTGAAAGCTGTCCAGGACAGGCAGAAAAATTATGCTGATAAGAACATAACCCACCGAGAATTCAAAGTGGGTGATCATGTTTTCTTGAAAATGAAAACTAACAGGAGTTCCCTGAAGCTGGGAAGTTGCGCCAAGTTGGTAGCAAGATTTTGTGGGCCATTTGAAATCCTGGAAAGGATTGGGCCAGTTCCATACATGCTTGCATTACCTACATCTATGACTGTACATAATGTGTTTCATGTTTCGTTGCTTAAGAAATACATACCTAATGCTAATCATGTTATCGACTGGAATGTGATTTAGGTCGAACCAGAAGGTGTCTTGCAAGTGCATCTTGTGCACATATTGGACAGGAAAATAAAGCAGCTCTGGAATCGAGCTATAAAGCTTGTAAAGGTCCAGTGGACCTGGTACGGTCCCGAGGACGCAACATGGGAGCATGAAGATGTTATGTGGGCAGAGTACCCGCATCTTTTTGAAAATTTTGAAAAGCTTGCAGATGCTGTGTAAAGTTGCACTGAGGGCAGTGCAGAAATAAGGGGAGGGGGATTGTAATGTCCCCAAGGCTGAGCCCAGTTGTAAATATTGTTTACAAAATGAGTTGTAAAAATGTTTTATAGGCTAGTGAGCCAAGTTTATATAAACTAGTGGGCTTATGTGATTGTTAGGCCAGAGAGCTTAAGGGTTGAAGGCCAAGAGCCTGATTTTGTATATGTATCAATGCAGAACATCAATAAAATATAAACACCGCCGCGTGCAGACTGACCATGATGAATGAGTGATGGGGGACTAAGCTTCCACATAATGGGAAAGGGATTAGGGGATGGAAGGTGGGAAGAGGGGCTAAGTGTTGAACCTAGGGGGCTAAGCCTAGGGGCTTAAGTCCTTGGGAATAATATTTTAATATTATTCCAAAAAGACCATGTGAATTATATATTTTTATCCTAAGTTCTTTTGGAATGACATGTGACTTCAAAATGGAAGGAACGCATGATGAGGGAACACATGCAGTTGCATGGGTGACAAGTGTCAACCCAGGCACATGCAAATAAAATGGCTGAGATGAGCCATGGTGGGGGTTCTCCTCCATTCTACCCGACTGTCTGAGTGTGAACTAGTTCGATCTCTGTAGGAGACCTCGTGCATCTTCTGAACCAGACATCCCCTGAACTAGAAGCCAGTGTTGATTTCTGGAAAAATCCGATGCATCCTCTGTCTGAGCAAATCAAGCCTGTGTGTGGAGTCTTTGTCCCAAAGCCATAACCGTGAGACCATCTTGTCATTGCTGAGCCTGTTTGAAAATCCCGTGTCTTTTTTTCCCGTTGGATGTTGTGGTCACGCAGTGCTGGACTGCGTGTGGCTTGTTGGCCAGTTTGTACAACACTCTCTCCAGGTGAGAGAGGTGGTTGAAGTTGGAAGAACAGGTTGTTGGGCCTGTGAGCGACTCTCTCTAGGTGAGAGAGTGTGTAGAGGAAGGAGAGAACTCCTGGAAGTAACCCTGTAGCTTCCACAGAGCTCGAAGACTTCCGGTTCGTTCTGTTGCTGAAACCCAAGGCAAGGGAGGTTAGCAACCGAAGGACTGTCTAGGTGACAGAGAAGGTGTATACTCCTAGGGTGGAACAGGCATGTGGAGAAGGAGAGTCTGTGGGCAGTGGGCATAAGTGGTTCCTGGGAGAGAATTCTTTCCTTGTGACTATGTGTTTTCCCTGTAACCTCAACCTAGCCTATGATTCCTTGCCTTGGGGGTGGAGCTTAGTCCCAGCTCGGGGGTGACCCACTGTTGAGCTTGATGAGTAGTGTGGTCTAAGGCTCGGAGGTTCGTGGAAGGCCTGCACCTGGTTGGTGGAATTATCACCGTTTCAAAGATAAGTACCAGATGATGTTTTAATTACTTTTCTGCATGTCTGTGTATTATATTTATCATGTATTTTGCTGTGCAAACTATTTAATGTTAAATCCATTGATTATTTATAATAACAGTAATTCTTATGGTTACTCTGAGTTTAAATGTGTTTCATTTGCTTAAATGCATGTCTTATATATAGAATTAAGTGTGAGATTGTTATTCCGCGAAGTAGCGCCTGCCAGACCTAGAATGGGGGCATTACAGTTTGGTATCAGAGAATTACAGTATAAAAGAGTGTTATAGTTTGGTATCAGAGTGTTACAGTATGAAAGAGAGTGTTACAAAAATAAATATAAATACATAAATACTTTCTAATCTACTTATTTAATTACTGCTACTTAGTTTATAATCTTCTTTCTTAATATTCTTCTACCAACATAATAATTTCAGCATAATAATTGACAGTTTAACAACATACTAACAATATACTAACAACATAGCAACAACAAAATATTAACAACATAATAATTAACAACAATATAATAATTAACAACAATATAATGATAACATCAAGCAAAAAATGCATCAGGTATTTACTTTAACCCGAAGTTCAACCTGAAGCTTAGATGTTTTAGTCATTTCCTCATTGATGATGCAGATCCTGCCCAAATTAAGTATTAACCTCCCAGCCAACTAGGAACAACCTCTTCAACTCCCTAGCTCTAGGAATCCTTGCGGTTTCCTGGCTTCTGAGCCCAAAATTCCCAGCAACAACTGTGTCCTTGTGAGAGTCCTCAAGCCAAACTGTTCACTAAAACTCCTTCTTTCCTTTCTTCTTCCTCCTCCTTCTTCCCCCCAAATTTTCTTACCTTCCAAAAACCAAAGATCCTCTTCCCCAAGTTCTCCCCTCTCCCTTATCCTCCTCCCTCGAATCCCACTCCCTCCTTCCATTTCTCCAACCGCCTTATCCCCCATTAATTCCTCAACCACCTTATCCGTCCCATTAATTACTTCAACTACCAATTTTAATAATATTATAATAAAGTCTCCATAAATTTATTTTAATAATTAATTAAATCAATATTTATCATTCATGATAATTACATAGTTAATTAGGGTTGTTACATAGTTAACAACTAGAGTTTATCTGTTGGTTCTGGAGTAGGCTTGCCATAATTATTCTAAGTAAAGGTTAGTGTGCTCGGGGGTGGCATATGTGAATGCCTATGGTTGGGTGACAATGGTGTGACATTGTCTATGGTTAAACGAGCATACCAAAATTTCAACATGGTTTCAAAGCTGGTTTTCTTCGTAACAATCTAACTGCTGGAAGGAAGATCCCCAGTTCCCCCCATTGAGCACTTACTGAACTCACTAAGAAGGTCGCCTAAGTAGGGTGCATCTCTTCCCCAGATCGAAACTGTAAATTTCTGAAGTTGACAAATTAGGGTTTCCTCATAAAACCCTAGGTCTGCAGTTCCAGTTCCTTCATGTCAGTTTCTTCGTGCTAGTTGCAGCACCAGTTGCAACACTAGTTACAGTGCTAGTTGCAACAACAATTGCAGTGCCAACACCAATTGCAGTTCCAGCTGCAGTGAAAGTTTCTCTGAAGTGTTGGGACTAATTTTTGGTTGTCCTAGTGCACCTTACCCTAGCACATCTCCAACTACCTTTAGATTACAAGTTGGAGCACCTTTGAAATTGTCGGATGGTGCCACTAAAACATAGTTACCAACTTAACGAGAACTCTTTAGAGTTCTCGTTTTTTGGGGGGTCAAGTTTTTTACCTCGTTTTTAAAAATGGTACTACCAATAACACCTCCCTCCCTTTTTAGGTGTTTTTTTGATATTTAAATTTTATGATACATAAGGTTTCCACTTTTTTTTTTTTTTAAATGCTTCTTTTTTAATTTATTTTCAAATTGTTCATTTATTTTATTTTATTTTTTTATTTTTTTGAATGGTGTTTTTTCATTTATTTTCAAACTTTTCTATTTTTTTTTATTCAATGTTGTTTTTAATCATATTTTCATGCTTCATCCAATGCTAAAATTGTTGTACACAATTTATTTGTTTTAAATTAAGATTTTTCATATAATTATGTATCATTAATTAAATTATGGTTCCATACTTTTTAAATATAGTGGAAAATATCATTTTTAACACATTTAAAAACAAATTTATATTAAAAAAAACCATCCAAAAAAACCTAAAAACAAAATAAAATAAAACCATAAAATTAATATATATATATATATATAGTAAGAGAAAATGAGAAAAAATTAAGAAAAAGGTAAAAAAAAAACCCAAAAATTAAAAAAATCCAAATTAAAAAACCTAAAATAAAAGTTTTAATACAAAATTAAAAAAAAAAAATTTAAAAACCTTAAAATTACCCCAAAAAAAAAAATAAAAATTGAAAAACCTTAAAATTACAAAAAAAATAAAATTAAAATTTATATAAAAAAGCTTAAAAAAAAAAAAAAATTCATAAATATAAAAAAAAAAATTAAATTTTTTATTTAATATATTTTACAGAGTTCTCGTTTTTGGGGGGTAAGTTTTTTACCCTGTTTTTAAAAATGGTGCTACCCGTAGCACTCCCTCCCTTTTTAGACGGTTTTTCTATATTTTAAAATTTTGGATCAACAATGTTTCCACATTATTTTTTTAAATGCTTGTTTTTAATGTATTTTCAAATTTTTTCAATTTTTTTATTTTTAATTTTTTATTCAACAATGCTTTTAGTAATTTTTCCATGCTTCTTTCAATCTTATAAATATTTTTTTCCATCTATTTTTTTGAAATTATGTTTTCTTTCATGTAATTGTCTCCTTAATTGATTTATTGTTCCATACTTTTAAAATGTAGTAAAATACATCATTTTTAACATATTTTTCATGATTACTTCAATACATAGAAAATAATTATACTAAAATAACACTATTTTTGAATATTTAAAAAATAAATATAATTAAAATTTATTTTGATAAATTAAAAACTTAATAAAACAAAGAAAAACTTAAAAGAAATAAATAGAGAAAAAAACTAAAAAATTAAAATTATTTATAAAAATTAAGAGAAAATGAAAAAAAAATAAAAAATTAAATTTATAGGAAAAACACAATGCTGTAAATGTCGTGTCGGGGTAAGTGTCGGCGAGGGTGGGGTAGAGATCATGTCGGCGACATCGGCGGAAAATGTCGGAATATGTCGGAATATGTCGGCAAGACCTCAAAAAAATACAAAAACAATCATTTTTTT
>ML779424.1:2732022-2748587 GCA_009831015.1 Picea engelmannii
CGGGCTAATCATAATGGTCCTATAATTAGAGGGAATGTTTTTATCCCCATTTTTAAAAATAGGAACAATGAGGCTTTGCGTCCAGGGTTTAGGGAAGCCCTGCTTGACTGCTAAATTGAAGATCTTGTGTATGTGAGGGATAATGATTGACCCTCCGATTTAAAAAATTTCAACTTGGTAGCCTTCAATGTCCTTAGCTTTCCCATTTGCAAGCTGCTTAACCCTGAACTCTATGTCATCTAAAGACTTCTTCCTTTGTAGGGACAATAGGAATGGTGTCCATGGCATTAGGTAACTCGTAAAGACTTTTAAAGTAGGAATTCCAGTTCGTTAAGGGAATCCTATTATTTTCTTTAGTATTGCGTTTTAGAATTTGGCTCCAAAACTTCTTAGGATCCAACTTGTATAGTTGTGAAAGTTGATCTTGCCTTTTATTGATATAGTATCTTTTTTTCCTTTTAATTAGGGCTTGGTACGTATTGATCTTATCGAGTTTTAAGGGCTCATTAGAAGCATCCCTAATGGCTTTCCTAGCAATTTTACATTCTTTATCATACCAAGGGTTGGTTGCTCTATTATTCTTTTCTATTATTTATTGTATATATACAATTTGAAATTTATTATATACACAATTTAAGTACATAATTAAAGTTATACAAATGAACTTTTTATTTATTTTTATTTTTTAATATACTATTCTTATATTCATATACAAATTTGGGATGTATACTTTAGATGTGAATAAATAATAATAATTTTACAGAAAAATACAGTTTGGATATATGTTCTATACGTTCAATTTACTCACATAATTAAGGCTAAGCTAGAGAAAAGGCTATTACAAATATCTATGTATAATTGGATAAATGTTTTATGTTTAATTTATTTACATACGTAAAGTTATATAAATAGTTATTATAATATTTACAAATATCTATGTATAATTGGATATATGTTTTATGTTTAATTTATTTACATACTTAAAGTTATATAAATAGTTATATTATACATGATATTTTGACATTTTCATTTTTTACACGAACATAAAAATTGATTCATATAAAATCAAACACATTTTTATATGTAAGTTTGAGGGGATTATATTTTATTTTCATATACAAGTTTGAGGGGATTATTTTCTAGGTAAGTAATATAAATTTTTATTTATTATTTATTTTAAGTATTTGTTTGTAAAGTGAAAAATAGTTATAAATAAAAATTTTAAAAATATGAATAATAATTATAAAAATACATAATTAAGATAGTAAAATATGAGGGATTATTTTCTAGATGAATAATATAAACTTTTATTTATTATTTATCTTAAATATTTGTTTGTAAAGTGAAAAATAATTATAAATAAAAATTCCAAAAATATTAATAACAATTAAAAATATATATAACTAAGATACTAGAATATGATATTTTAAAAATATTAATAACAATTAAAAATATATATAACTAAGATACTAGAATATGATATTTTGAAAATTTTAATTTAATTTGACAAACATACAAATTGATTCATATAAAATCACACACATTTTCATATGTAAGTTTGACGGGATTGTATTTTATTTTCATATGCAAGTTTGAGGGGATTATTTTCTAGACTAGTAATATAAATTTTTATTTATTATTTATCTTAATTTTTTTTGTTTGTAAAGTAAAAAAGAGTTATAAATACAAATTTCAAAAATATTAATTATATATATATGGTAGCATAATATGTTGTTATTAACTATTGATTTTATCCCTTACATGGAAAATGCCATAACTTATTTGTTTCATAAAACCTTTTCAAAGGAAAATGTCATAACTTATTGGTTGCATAAAACCTTTGCTTGTAGCATCAAGAAAGACACTTATGATTGTAAAATTGTCAAAATGCAATTTTTTTATATAATAAATCTAGTCAAGGAAGTATAGTATTTTGTGTTACTGATCTCTTGGTATCAAGTTCTATAACAAAGCTCTTTTAGATGTTTTGGTGAATAAGGACATGTCTTTAACTATTAATAACACGTGTTATGAGGTGTTAGATACAAAGTAGACACAAACCCTTTGGTATTACCTCTTAAGTGAGATGTCAAAAACAAGTCATCATTATTGCTCTCCAATGAACTCTACTCACATAGGTTTGATTAACACTATTGGAATAATGTTTGATTAACACTCTTGAGGAATACTTTTTATATTGTAATGATGAATACTTTTGATATTGTAATGTAGGTTATGCTCGTTGAAATTTGAAGTTGCCAATGGTTAATATTATCATGAAACACATGTAGAATGCTTCACATCTTTTTTTTTTTTTTTTTTGGGGGGGGGTTCTCTTTAGTCCATTTTGGTGGATTCACTTGTTTTCAGTTCTACTTTTATGCTTGGTATTTTATGCTGGGCAATTTTGTTGATTGTTTTATTTTTATTTTTTAGTTTTTAAGAGTTCACTTCTACTCCCATCTACTCCTATTCTATTCCCATCTACTTCTATAGAGGTAATTTTATTTCTTTTTTTTTTGAATCATTAGATGTATTACAAAATGAGCTAGATCACTAAATGATGAAATCATAGATAGGATAGGGTTGAGTCATATAACTAAGCTAAAAAAAGATACTCACAATAACACCATATGATATTAAATAAATGGTGCACTTATTACGAAGGAGTTAACCTCATATATCATCGTTCATTAAGTGAATCATTTCCACTTATGAATGTTGGATAGATTGCTTTACAAAAAAAATGAGCATTAACATATTTTGAAGTTATAAAGTGACTTTATTACATAGTAAGCCTTATATCTCTAATACCTCCCATAAGGCGTACAATGTTGAAACAAATTGAAATCAAATACACATATTGAATGTAAAACACATAAACTAAACACTAAACATCAATAACATCCTTTAAAAGATTCTTCTCTGAACACAGTTCCTAGACGAGTTTGAGCTCCATCAAGATGCCTCATAACTATCGTAAAATTGTAGTTGCTGAATTGAATTCCCGAGTTCCTGGATTCTACCTCCCCAAACTCCTGAATCACAAATCTCCTGAAGTCAATTACTAGACAACAACCTACATGCATGTCACGTAACCTCACTAGTAGACTGCAATCCACATGCATATCTCCCCAACTAATGAGGGATATTTCCCTAGATCCACAAATTTTGACTAATTGGGCAACAATCCATTTTGAGTTGTTAGTTGATCCCTTCCTATCTTCAAAGTGCCTACTTCTTAAAATGCACAAAATCCCTTTTCTTCAGCAGATTCTTCACCACAGTCAAGATCCGATGAATCTTCAATCATGGCTACACTCACTATATGTTGTTTATATTTGACCTTTCACTTAAGAACGTCATCAGATCATTGTCTACAATACCAAGATGTATGACCCAACTTCTTGCAATAGTGGCATTCTATTTCCTCTTTGTCTTTTGCTGATATATTGCGGTTGTTTCTTGCATATAATACAAGTTTTGATTGGCTATCAGCTTCAATGGTTCTCTTTTCTTCTGCTAGAAATGTCACCATTTTTTCCTTGTCCATGGATAGTAGAGCTAGCAGTCTACCTTTGGAAACATCATATAGATCGTCAATGCTATGTTCTGGCTCTAATGAGCTTAGAGGGGTGATGTGAATAGCTAGAAGTTGTTCTAGGGGAGGGGAACCCTCTCCTATTGGTTGAATATTTGCTAGTGAATAGGACTAAGAAAGCAAATCTCATTTGTGTTTCCGGTCGATGTGGGGGACATGGGAAAGGATACCCACCCCATGCCCTTTGAGAACAATGGATACCAAATAGAACTCTCATCCCAACCCACCATTCCACTCATTTCCATGGTTGATGTGAGTAAACATTCTCTTTAAAATCTGTTCATTTCATTTAGACTTTGTGAAGGTAGCCAACTCAGGGTAAGGATAACACTACTGTATTTAGGCAACAAACTGTTCAAGAGAATAACATTGACACCCTCCTCATCAACCACTACCTTGACTTTTGCAAGGCCAATAATGGATTTTTCTGAACGACAATGAGATTCTGATTCCAAAGGTGCATCAGATATCAGAACCATTAAAGATTTCATTTGCACCTGGCAACTCCACTATGTCGACTCCACTATGTGGTTGCGTCTAGCACACACGAGCTGAACCAGAGAATTTTTTCGAGAAGGATTTTAGTAACCGCTTTCTCAGCTTGAAAGTTCCCTAGGAGATTAACAACGATCGGATCTGGTCTTTGATGGTGAACAAAGACTAGACACATTCATACTGCATATCATTCACCTGGCGACTCCATGATTAAAGGATCGATTGGCGACTCCACTAATTCGAAATGGAAAGAATATTGGTTCGGAGGTATGCTCCTTTCAATTTATCCTCTATTCCTGGTTTTCCTAATGTTGTTCCTACTTCAAATGAATGTGGTGATTATTTGCCCATATTTAGAGAGCATAAAGAGGACAACCCTGCTCAGCATCTCCTTGAGTTTCATGAACTCATACATCAATGGGAAATACATCATGAGGATGTATTATTAAAGATGTTCATGATCTCATTAGCAGGAGATGCTCGCAAGTGGTACCACTCCTTACCCCCTGCCAACATCTCCTCCCTGGAGCAGTTTCATGCAGCTTTCAATAGGCACTGCCAAAATTTTTATTCCTCTAAGTTTATATGTCATAGTTGTTGTGAGGAATATGAAGACCGTGATCAAGATATGGCTGTGCTTAATAAATCCTGTGAGGATGAAAGCTCTGAGTATGGAAGCTGTGAGGATGAAGGCTACGAGGAGGAAGAATATGTTTTGGGCAAGGTAATAGAACTGGTAAAATATCTCTCTTCTAGACTAGAAAGGTTAGAATTTGAACAAAGCGCAGAGGATTCTCCAGTCCTTGAGACAGATGTTTTGGGCAGCCCTACGAATGGCGATAGTATTAAATATTTCATAGTTGTAGAGGCCTTACATTCTGCTCCTGATGTGCCTGCTGTCTCAGATTTAAACGAAGAAATAATGATGTATTCGAATGAAGAGCAATAGAGCCCTACATCACATATTGATAGCTTGGAGAGCAGCCAACCTGTGTATGACACCTATGAATTAGATTATGAACTGGATATGCAGGATTTTCAAGAACATACATCAGAGTCTTATCCTGTATTCACTAAAGAAAAATATTGTGAGGAAATCAACCATCCTCGGCCTACAGAAATCTTTGAGCAACAGATTGAAGAAGAGGAAGAACCAGAGGGGTAGTTTATATCATGTCCAGAGCCTATCAGTGAGAAACCATCGCCCAAGACCATTCATCCTGCATCGACTGTTCACCCACCTGTGCTTACCAAAGATATTCAACCCTGTGTGAGCAACTGTGGAGCAGAGTGGGTTGTCTGTTACAAATTTTCTGGATTTTTCCACTCATTCTATGAGCCTGTCAGTGAGTACATGGAGTGGCATTTTTTTCATATCTTGGAGCCACCCAAATTTATCTCAACTTCAGCCTTTGGAGAGAAGCTGAAGGATGTAACTGTTCTGATGTCACAGTTGCATTATCTGCTATTTATCACTGATAGAGTAAAAGAGCTTCCAGTCAGGAACTTACTTGAATGACTATAGTGGAAATTTGCTTTCACCTAACACCATGTAAAAATCAATTAGTTTAGGACTGTACATAAATAATCTCATGTGGAGCCCATGTGTGTTTATTTTCGTTTTTTCTTATCAGCTTGTATTCCTCAGCAAGATGTTTTTGAGCATGACTCCATAGCCCAATGCAGAAGGCGACTGGAACTACTTGTTCTTGGTAGCTCGCAGGGAGCATGCCATCCCCTGTGGAGCCAAATTTGATCACATATAGTTTTCAAGGGCAACATGTCATCCAAATTCGTGGTTTGCACATGAAGCGTCCAAGCGTAGCATGCAGAGAAACTCATTCCGGGCTTAAAATACAAACATGCGGGCTCATTTTTGCGACGGTGGAGATCTCTTGTGAGGATTAGATTAGCGCCCCCCAGGTATTCAGAGTTTCAGAATTGCACGAAGTATAGTGCCATGAAAAGCGTCGAAGTATCGAAGTAGATCTCGGCCATCCGAATCCAGACTGCCACGCGTCATCAGATCTGTCACTTCGGGAGTTTTACTTCGGGAGTTTTGAAACGAGAAAAACGTCGAAGCCCCGAAGAACCTTTGAGATAGGCCCAAGGTCGCAGCCCGAGGTCATAAGCGTGAAGAGGTGATGAAGAAGGAGATGGCGCTTGAGGCTCGAGATTTTGGAAGCGCAAAAGAGGAAGGTCGTGGGTTTCATAGGACTTGCAGTAAAGAGTCGCCAACATCACACAACAAACCATGGGCATTTCGCCTCGTTGCAATCTCTAGAAGAAGCAGTAAATGAAAAATGAGTGGTGGTTGAAACTTCAACTCACTCCATAAATGGAAAGCATGGAGGGTCTGGTTGTAGAGACAGAGCTGTCAGCCAGAGGCCCCCTCGAAGGACGAATTTTTCTGCAAAACACATAACTAAGGCCTGCACAGTCTGAAAGAGTAGGCACCGACTGAAAGATTTAAATGCAGAGGTCTGATCACGCTCCTAGTGGTTGCATCATTTCTAAGTATATATAGGCAGTTTTAGTATTTTGTTAAGGTCAATGGTTGAGCAATACTCCCGTTTTGTAAACTTTGATGAAGAACACTGGTTCTTTGGTTATGTATTTGTTTTTGAGACATCTTCGTTAATATAAGTCATCTTTCTTACTCTATCTTATTTGCCTCTGATACCGAGAGAGTTCATGTTTGATTGATTCACATAGATTGTTGTAATTGTATTAGGATAAATGTTTGATTATAGTACTGCTATGATTTCTTTCAGCTTCCTTGAAATTTGAATCCAAGAGGACCTTGTGTTTAAGTTTTTCCTCCGTAGGCTGCTGGGAAATTTGATGTTCATAGCGGACCTCTACACCTTTCTCACTAAATCTTCCTCCTACTCACCCTTACTCCAACTTACTAAATAAAGTTAATCAAGAACTCACCTGCAAGTGCATACCAGTCTAGTTTTCTGAGTTAAAACGATATCATCTTGAGTCTGCGCCCATTTGACCTCTTTAAAACCAATATGTGACATAAAACTCTGATGGGTATTGGGCTTACCTCCAACACAATCTGGAGGTGATTTCTAGAAATGTTAGCACTAGAAGTCACCTCCAGATTGCGTTGGAGGTAATCCTAGTACCCATCAAAGTTTTATGTCACATGTTGGTTTTAAAGAGGTCAAATGGGCGTAGACTCAAGATGATATCCTTTTAACTCAGAAAACTGGACTGGTATGCACCTGTAGGTGAGGTCTTGATTAACTTCAGTTAGTAAGTTAGAGTAAGGGTGAATAGAGGGAAGACTTTGGCGAGGAGAGTATAGAGGTCTGCTGTGGACATCAGGTCTTCCAACAACCTAAGGAGGAAAAACTTAAACACAAGATCCTCTTGAATTCAAATCTCAAAGAAACTGAAAGAAATTATAACAACATTATAATCAAACATTTATCATAATACAATTACCACAATCCATGTGAATCAATCAAACATGATCTCTCTCAGTATTAGAGGCAAATAAGATGGAGTAAGAAAGCTAACTTAGATTAACCAAGATGTCTCAAAGCCAAATACATAACTAGAGAACTAGTTGTTCTCAATCAAAATATTACAATATCAGGGAGCCTAGCTCAACCATTCAACCTTAACAAAATACTAAAACTGCCTATATATACTTAGAAATGCTGCAACCACTGGGAGAGTGATCAGACCTCTGCATTTAAATATTTCAGTCGATGCCTGCTCTGTCAGACTGTACAGGCCTTAGTTATTTGTTTTGCAGGAAAATCCGTCCATCGAGGGGGCCTCTGGATGACAGCTCTGTCTCTACAACCAAACCCTACATGCTTTCCATTTATGGAGTGAGTTGAAGTTTCAACCACCACTCCTTTTTCATTTATTGCTTCTTCTTAGGATCGCATCGAGGCTAAATGCCCAGGGGCCGCTGTGTGCTGCTGGCGGCTCTTTACTGCAGGTCCTATGAAACCCGCAACCTTCCTCTTTTGCACTTCCAAAATCTCGAGCCTTAGGCACCGGCTCCTTCTTCATCACCCCTTCACGCTTGTGACCTCGGGCAACCTTTGGCCTATCACAAAGGTGCTTCAGGGCTTCGACACTTTTCTCGTTTCAAAAATCCCAAAGTAAAACTCCCGGAGTGACAGATCTGATGACGCATGGCAATCTAGATTCAGATGGCCGAGATCTACTTTGGGACTTTGGGACTTCAACGTTTTTCATGGTGCTATACTTCATGCAATTCTGAAACTATGAATACCCGGGGCCGCTAATCTGATCCTCACAGGGGATCTCCACTGTCGCAAAACTGAGCTCGCCTGTTTGTATTTTAAGCTCGAAATGAGCTGCTCTGCATGCTGCGCTCAGATTCTTCCTGTGCAGACCACGAATTTGGACGACCTGTTGTCCTTGAAAACTATATGTGATAACAGGTTGAGTCACATAACTAAGCTCAAAGAAAGATACTCACAATAACACCATATAATAATATCAATGAATAACTGGTGCACTTATTACAAAGGAGTTTAACTCATATATAATTGTTCATTAATCAAATCATTTCCACTTATGAATGCGCGATAGATTGTTTTACACAAAAAATGAACATTAGCATATTCTAAAGTCATAAAGTGAATTTATTACGTAGTAAGCTTTGTATCTCTAATAAGATGGCCAGTTGAAGAAAAAATCCCTCCAAAAGTGTAGTGCCTCATCATTTTGGACTTTTCTTATTTGACTTTAGATTATGCTTTTTTTATTTGATTAGAGTCAACAATTATAGGACCAAGATTCACTAAATCAAATTGTATATATTGACAATTAGGCATTTTTGTGACATTAGTGATTAGACATGTTAGATTTTTTTTTTTTTTTTTTTTTGTGACACAAAGTTATGACCTTATCTGTAGATATACACTATTATAAAATATCATGTTGTTATTAACTTGAAGGTTTAATAACTCTACTCGCACTCAAAGTGTAGAGTTTCAAGGCACACAAAGAACATAAGATAAATACAAAACTTATTAATAATAAACAATGGTTGATAGATGATTGAAACAATGATAAGGACGTGTGTATAAATGCACTAGAGGTGATAATTCATGCATTGTGGGAAGGGGTTACTTATCACACTAATTAAAAACAATCATTTATGATGACTTATGACACTAATGTTTGTTTTAGTATTACACTTATTATATATTGGTAATATACATTTAGGTACATTACAAGTCCCCCTAAGAATTCTTCATTCTCAAAGCATAGTAAAGAGGCGTTGATGTCTATTTGTCCCCTAAATGCATCCTTATTTAGTACACTATCTTTTGTAGAAACATTGGTAGCGCCCTAGGGTCGAGGAAACATGATGATAGGATCTTTGAAGTTGTTTGCAACAATGCCACATGGTAAAAGAATCCATCCATCTTAGCTTAATTTTGTCTGATACTATGTGTTGGTCAAAGCCTCTAATGGATCTTCTTGTCTTGTGACTCCAAGTAGGAAGTTGAATTTGAATCCAAGTTGAATCTCACCCCATTGAAAAATCTTACCACTCATTGTCATAGCATGAAGTGGTTCTGAGATAGCTGAAATGATGCTACAAGATTTATTGAATATTGGGAAACTTCCACAAAACTCATAAATTCCATGACATTATTAGAAGTGGGCTATTTAAGGATTGCCTTCATGTTTTCAGGATCAATTTTCAACCCACCTCCACCAATCACATGCCCCAAGTACACCAAGCATGGTTAGCAACGTTGATCATTTAGTGATTAAATATAAGAATGGCACAACCTACAAGTTGGATAATTTTATATCTAGGCCATAGGTACCAAAAACTACAATGATGGGAGTCGTTATGCATCTAAAGTACTCATCCAAGTGGTGACCATGTCATATCACCATAATTCAAATATGGTGAGTTAGTAATGTGTGGAAGTCCACTAGAGACTTCTACAATAATCATGGAGGTTCTAATAGGGTTTCAAAACTCTAAACTTAACCTTAATTCTAGCTATCAAAAGCCCAGCAGAATGGGGGAAAATGGTTCATTTTTTCACTCACCGGGCTCCACTGCTCCATATTTTGAGTAGGAGAGTGGAGGAGATGCTAATACAACATATAATACATAAGCATATTGCAGAGCACTGTAGAAGGCCATAGTCTCTCATGGCTTCATAGTAAGCATTGAGGACTGTAGAAGGCCATAGTCTCTCATGGATTCATAGTAAGCATTGAAAGCTTTGTAATCTTTATTGTAATCTCCATAATATTGAAGGATGAACTACACATATTTTCATTTGAATGCTGGTTTCCTATATGGGTTGAGGGTAAATATTTGCATCCCATTGTGTGCCTTTGCTATTTTAGTGTATTTCATACGTCGCAATAACTAAAGAATATGAATGATGTGCTTTTATTTCATTTGAAGCGTTAAAAATACAAAAATCTAGTTGCACAATTGAACATAGGGTCACCATAGTCATTTCAAGTTTAAATTTATTTTGGTGAGTTGATAAATGGAATAATCAAGACAATTTATAGATCAATACCTTTTTCCTTTGATTTAAGGGCACTTGTTCTTTGTTACTTTTGATGATTTTTTAGTTGATGAAACTTTAATACTAGTGATATTTTGTTTTTTGGTTTCTAGATTATATACGTGTATCTTTCTCCATAGTTTGATCCTTAACTATAATGATTGAAGATTCAAGTAGGTCAAGTTTCTTTGTTGAACTTTGGAATGAATATGTATTTATGTTTTAATTTCTTAAATTCCTTAATCAATATTTCGTTAAGTTTTTAATTGAATGATTTCATTGCCCTTATGAGCTAATATCTTGCCTTTTTTTAAGATCTTGGTTTTGTTCTTATGAGCCCTTATATAGTAATGTTGGTATCTTTTTGTTTTAACTTTTAATTTACCAACTATATAGTATTGTTGGTATCTTTTTGTTTTAACTTTTAGTCTATTAGCGATATCATAATTTGATATTTATAAGAGCTACCTTACTGGAATTCACTTTGATATTTGACAATTTTTTTCCGAAATTTTCACATTTATTCTTGTTCTATGTAGTACAATTTTTTCATTGATCCAATAATTGCAAAGAATTATTTTCTTCCACTCTCCATGTTGGTTATAATGATTAAATTGGTACCCTTGAATTGTTGTTACAAATATTCAAATCATTGGTTGCAACAACTAGAAGTTTATTTTAGCGTTCACCATATAGATGAAAAGTATAAAATTTCATTTGCTAGATTGAAGTTAGAGGGCCATGACTTAACCTAGTGGGAAAGCCACACATAAACACTTAGACCAAAAGGTGATCTTGCAGTAACTGGGTGGGAGGACTTCAAAACCCTCATCAAGTCCCAATTCTAACCTATCAGGTATGTAGAGGAACAATGGATCCGGTCGCACCATTTCCATAAGAGGCATGGGTAGAGTGTACAAGAGTACACTACTGAGTGAAGAAACATGACCATCATGTTGGGTATCTCTCCCAAGAACCAAGATGTACTCGTAAAGTATATGGGGGGTTTACACAATCATCTACACAAGTAGGTGATGCTCTTCCAGTCAAGGACAATGGATGTGGTGCATGTCTAGGAACAATCTGAGTAGCCTTCATCATCAGGAAGAGAAGGAGATGACCAAGCTCTTCCACATCAAGATTCAGGTCAATAAGACCAAGATAGATGCTCTGTTCAACTCTAGTTCATAAGATAATTTCATAACAACAGATCTAGTCAACAAGCTTGGATTGGAGGTTCAAAATCATCCTATCCCATATCCATTAGGTTGGGTAAATAAGGATGTAGAGATAAAGGTAATGAAATAGTGTAATATTAATTTTTCTATAAGCGTTGATTTTATTGATGAAGTGGAATTGGATGTAGTACCCATTGACATATGTGGAGTAGTTTTTGGAATTCCTTACATGCATACGAGGGATGAAATCTTCATGCAGAGAGCCAACTAATACCGATTGATCAAGGATGGGAAGTCCTACATCATCAACATGCATAAAGGAAAGTCAAAGATCTCACTGGTAAGTGCCAACCAAGACAAGAAACTGATTAGTTCTAGTAAGAAATACATTTTTTTTTCGTAAGAGAAAATAAGTCTGATGATGAGTCAATGAGAGTGAAGCCATCCATGGATGGGTGTAATAGAGAAAAAAAACATCAATTGGAGAAGTTTCTATAGGTATACAGAGGATTGTTCCAGGAGCCTAAAGGGATACCACCTAAGAGGGAAGTGGAGTATGAAATACAATTATTTCTAGACTCTCAATTGTCGAATATTGGGATGTATAGACAATCTATTATGAAAGCACATGGAATGAAGAAGCAGTTGACAATTTTTTTGGAGCAAGGTGTGATTCGACCAATTACCTCACCTTGTGGGTCACCCATCATAATTGTGCCCAACAAGGATGGGACTTGGAGAATGTATATCGATTATTGCACATTGAAAAATATTACACTAAAGAATCGATACCCTCTGCCAAGGATTGATGATCTATTGGACCAGCTGCAACATGCCAAGTACTTCACTAAGATGGATTTGAAATCATGATATCACTAGGTACTAGTCAAAGAAGAAGATACTTGGAAGACTGCCTTCAAGACAAGGAAAGGTTTGTATGAGTGCTTGGTTATGCCATTTGGTTTATGCAATGCACCATATACATTTTTAAGAATAATGAATGATGTTTTATTCCCTTATCTAGATTCATTTGTTATTGTCTATTTGTATGATGTATTGGTTTGTAACGCTACCTGGGAGGAGCACAAATCACATTTTATGCATGTGTTATAGACTCTGAAGAAGCACCAAGTACTGGACAATCTCAAGAACTGCGAATTTTCTCAATAGTATTTGGTGTATTTGGGATATGTGATCATTGGAGGGGAGCTCAAGATAGATCCCCCAAAGATGGAGGCCATCATGAAATGACTAGTTCCTACAAATGTCACTGAAGTTAGGAGTTTTGTTGGGGCAACACAATACTTGCAAAAGTTCATATCTTCATTTTCAGCGATAGCTGCACCACTCCACACCATAAAAACCAATGGTAAGAGTTTCTAGTGGGGGAAGAATCAACAAAAGGCCTGTGATGAGTTGAAAAGAAAGACCATTCAAGCACCAGTTCTCTCATTACCAAACTTGCAGAATCCCTTTGAAGTGGAGACAGATGCAAGTGGGTATTCCATGGGATAAGTATTGATGCATGGAAGAAGGCCCATATGCTATCATTTTAAATTATTTTATGGTGCGATACTGGCCTAGAATGCAAGAATATGTAGCACAATATATTAGAGGATGTATACTTTGTTGTACCATGAAGCCCAGTAATAGGAAGCAAGGTCTATACCATCCCTTACCTATACCCACTCGAGCTTGGAAAAAAATTTCCAAGATTTTGTGGCAGGTTTATCAACCAGATGGAAGGGACATGACTACTTATGTAATACCTCTATTTCCCCCATCTTGTAAATATAATTATATCACTGCTAGTAGACTATGGACATATTTGTTATGTGTGGAATGTTGAACCTTTTCTAAGGGATGTGATGCAAATATTTATGTTATTAATATAAAAGGAAAAATGGTGAATAACTATTGAAGGTGTTTCCTATACAGATTACGATGTCATGAGAGGGAATGGTGAGGGGAACCATGACTAGTTGATATGACCCTTTCCAGACAGTGCTCTTTTAAATTAAAAATATTCAAAACACAAAAATTTCCTCTGCTCTAGAGAAATTTAATCACTAGTAAAGATGGTGGTTGGTTGGTCCTCCTTAGAAATCAATGAGTGTATGGGCATAGTACCCATCTGGAAGTTTCTAATTTGACCCACAAATTGGGGGATTTAACCCACAAAATCTTGTTGTAGAAGGAAAGAAAAAGAGGAAAAATTGTGGGTAGAGAGGAGAGATATATATGGTTGGGTCTGGGGACCAAATTTGTGTGGAGAAGAGTGTAAGAAAATATTCTGGTTATGAGAAAATAGAGAGAAGAGAAGAAACACATTTTCTGCGTGCAAGAACCATTGGCAACTGTCTTCAAATCAGGTTGATAAATAGGGCTATGAAATTTTAGTGATTAGTTGAGCAATCATGAAGTATCTAAGACGGGAGGGCGTTGAGGGACTGCTGAGAAGTTAAAGGCTACTCATGTGCTGTGTATGAAAACTATTGTAGCTCTTTGTGAAAATAGAATCCCCCTTGCATGGTGGATTGAAGACTTGGCTTACCGAGTTCCTGTAGGTGAAGGAGAGTGGCCTTCATATTTTCTCATGTGTTGAGGAAAGGAAATTCCTCTCATGGCATCATACTCATGCTAGGGGGTGGCCATTTTTGAAAACACCAAGAACAATTGTGCCTATGGTTGGGTGGAAAGTGGCACACCCTTCGACAGTTGCCAACAATTTCTAAAAGATAAGTGTTTTTTGTGCCTTGTAATGCCATTAAAAGTTTATTAAATGTTATGAAATCCATGTACTAGTTATTTGAAGAGTTTGTCTTTTTATTCAAATAATGGAAATGTCACTCTAATTATTTTGATGACCATGAATTTGAAATAAGATCTGGGAAAAAACATTACGTGTTGATTTTCTACCTGTCTTTGTTTGGAAAAGGAGGTTGCTAGTAAATGTTTGTCACTCAAAGTATGGGAAGAGTGTTGGCTGGACACTAATAGTAATTTATGTAGACAAATCCACAAGTATCACTAAGGTCAATCCACTAAAGTCCTCATAAAGCAGCTTGGTAATTAGGAAAATGTAATTTCTGTTAAAAACATGAAGGCCGGGTAGCTGGCTTTGGCCCCTGTATTGGTTTGGAAAATCTACTAGACTCAGATTTTGAAGGAAGTCCAGACCCCTGTTTGGCATTAAGAAAATAAGCTAAATATTAAAGAGAGGAATACTATTTTAAAATAAATAATAAGAAAAGAACGAGAAATGCAAATTCAAGTTCTTAATTGGAAATAAAATGAAACTTAGAATTTAATACATTGTGATTAATTAAGTTTCATGAGTATATGGTAAGAAAGGAATTTCTACTTACACAGTAAATTAATGTCCAAAGGGGAAAGAATTGGAAATAGTAATTATCCCTTGAAAATATCAAAGGGATGCATGTGATTAGGAGATTAGTAAATTCTGGTAAAAACATAGTTTTACCATGGAGGATTTTATTTTCAAGAAATGTAATATTGTGGAGAATAATTTAAACAAATAATTTTGCATAAATTTATAAATGTAAATGTGCAATTCTAAGTTTTCCAGACAAAGTTGAACAAATGGTAAAGTCTGGTAACTACAGGTAAATTCACAAATCTACCATTTAAATGTTCTAATACTTGAATAATAAGGATGAAAACTATTATACTAAACTAGAAATTTGTTCTTTGTGCGTGAGTAATGGAAAAATTGAAACGTTTCCCTTTCTGTGAAAAGCAATAAATTTTTACTAAGTTTCCTAATTTTAAGAATAACGCCCTGCATAGGCTGCTCCGCACTCCTAGAAGAATTTTGGAAACAAATATATTTTATTTATTTATCAAAGGCCTAGGAAATATACTTTCCTCCTCTCCCTCAACGTATAAATATTTATATTTAAATTAATATCATTCCATCAGAATACAGAGAAAGGAGCAAACGTTTGGAGTGCGACGACCAACGGAGTTTTAAACATTACAATATTAAATATTCATATTAAGACCCTTTTAGAGTCTAGCCATTGGAGTAAATGGAAGGGAGTGTTTGAATGAAGAGTGAAGCTCTTGGAGTGATGGTACGAGTGTTAAAAGGTCCCACCTATATTTTATAATATTAAATTAAACTTTGCTCATTTTTAATTAGCTGTCAGAAAAACGAGAAGAGCACACACATTGAGAGTGAGAAGAGCTCAGGGTGATAGCCTTAGTTGATATAATATTAAATATTATAATAATTAAACACAATTTCCTTTTCGAAGTTGACCATCATAGTTGACCATCGAAAAAACGAGAGGATCACACGCGATTAGACTTTGAAGAGTTCGGAGTACGATAACTTGAATATTATAAGGTTATAAAATATATAATATTGCACGTGGAGAAGGTTTGAATTACCTGAAATTATATATATATATATATATATATATATATATATATACGTGAAGACCTCAGTGAGAAGTCATAAGCCAGGGTCTGTAATTTATATGCTAATCAAGGTTATTAAACCTAAGTGTATTAAAATTTAATTAATTATATTAGAACATAATATAATTAATTAAATTTCAAGATAATCATTACAAGAGTTGTATTTAAATTAATACCAAAACCCTTTTCATGTTGTAGAATTCCCAAGGAAAAGAGAGGGAAATTAAATCCTCATTAATTACTAGGCCAAAAATATTAGGCTAAGTAAAATGTAATTATGATGGGGGGGGGGGG